>ML677347.1:2748325-2762191 GCA_007922305.1 Dermatemys mawii
CAACATTCATCTGATGAAGTGGGTCTTTGCCCATGAAAGCTTATGCTCCAAAATATCTGTTAGTCTATAAGGTGCTACAAGACTCTTTGTCGCTTTTGCAGATCCAGACTAACACGGCTACCCCTCTGATACTCTGAATATGGCATTTCAACCAGTTGTGCATCCCCTTTGTCGGAATTTCATCCAGGCCATATTTCCATAATTTGCTCATGAGAATGTCATGTGGGACTGTCAAAAGACTTACTAAAATCAAGATATATTATGTCTTCTGTCCCCCACACCAGTACGCCAGTAACCCTGCCAAAGGAGGAAATTAGATTGGTTTGGCATGATTTGTTCTTGACAAATCAATGCATGGTGGCCATTGCTTATTATCTTATTACTTATTACACTATTAACATAACATAGTTGAAGCTGATTCCCAAAGCTGCTCCCTTGCCAGCTTCTTCAAACCAAACATAAAAAGAAATACTTTCTCCCTGATATTTCTCATATGCTGTATCCTACAAGGAGATGAGATTTTGGGGCAGTTTATGATTTATTGATCAAATCGCTTGGGAGACTAAAAATGAGTTTTTGTTGTAGAAGTCTTATTTATTTAGATTTGTACTTTTTGTGCCACCAGATTCCATCTCAAAGCAGGATGGCCTAGAAATTCTAGTTTTGTTTGACCCATTTATAGTGGTGCTTTCAATTACTATTTGGAAAGTTTGGTTTTTCCATTTTCTATCATTAGTTATAGGATTTTTTCCCCCAGCTATGGGAAATCTAGCAAACGTTATATATTTGAAATATTGCAAACCGCAAGAATTCAGTCATAAGTCAGGCTCCCCAAAATCATGACATTGTCTTAAAATCATGAGATTAAAAAACTTCCTTTTTAAAAATTTGCTTTCTGGTTTCTGAGCCTTTAGGTTACATTTGGGTCACATTTTCAAGATTTACTCTACAACCATGAAAGATAGAAATGTACTTTTTTAAAAAACAAAAGCTGAGATTCTCATCTAATCCCATGACTCCAGGAGCTGGAGCTTTAGGAAAAGCAGCAGCTATCACTAGACTCATCATAAAAAAATGCAAGAGTTAGCAACACTGCATCTGTCTGTAGGTAACTGTATAGTGCTCCTCACTAAGCATCTAAGCTCCTCATGTGCCTCAGTGAATTTTATTATCACACCAACGTGTGAGGCAAGTATTTACTATTCCCATTTTCCAGATGAAGAAGTAAAGCACAGAGACACTGGTTCCTTGTAATTCGTAAAGCCATTTATGCAATGTCAGCGTTTTCACCCACCTTGCACAAATATAAATGACTATACAAGGGACACTGGAGACTCAAGCCTTGTGAGATTAAGGCCAAAATTATCAAAAAGAAGCCTGGAATTCCAAGTGTCTCAGTTTTTGGTGCCCCCCGCACCCCTGAGTTATCTACCTCCTGCTATTTTCTAGTCCTTGCTCATTTCTACCACATATAGTTACTTCATAAGCCGAATGAGCCTAACTGAAAGATTTTTTTTAACTGATGCCCACCGTTCAGTATATACATACACAAAATTATGCGCCTTTACATAGTTAGAATTTATTTTTCCATTCATTTATAAACAAATTTTCCAAGAAAATTAATACTTAAAAATGGTGCCAGTCAAACCCAGAAATAACATTTGAGCAGTTTTAGATTTTCCTTTACAAACAGATAATACAATTCCCAGACAAAAGTTTTTGTCAAGTTAGAGTCAGTAGATGTCTAAGAATATTGCTATTTCCCAACCTCTGTCCTCTCAGAAAAAACAATGACATAGAGTTAACATTGCAAAGATACTGGCTTAGAAAAGGCTTAAAAAAAATGTTGTGGTTCAAAGTAGCCTAAATGTTATAAGAATGAAAGCTGAACATCCCATCACCAGCTCTTGTGCAATGGATCTCCATTAAATGTGAGTGGCCTTTGCATTTCATTACAAATTTCTTTACCCCAGTCTCACTGGAACCAACGACAGAGTGGAAAAGCCTTTCTATTGCACAGAAACGGGCTCTTTTACTACCGTTTAGAAGGAACACATCTTACCTGTCTGTGCTGTTGAGAGACGGGATACTGCAGTCCTGAGATTTGCTGGCCTTGCTGCATTTTCTGAAGTATCATGTTCTGCTGCAATGCTAAGGATACGTTTGGTGGCCTTTGAAGAGGCTGGTTTTGGAGGGCTTGAGTAGATTGCTGCTGTTGCACTGCAACAGGGCTCTGCAGCTGCTGAGGATAGTGCAGAACAGAAGGCTTGCTTTGGGATCCCAAAACTGAAGGCATCTGCTGGTTAGTTTGCTCTGAGTTAAAATGACACAAAGGCTTTGTGTTGCCATGATGCTGCTCTAGTGGTGATGGAGTGTTGTTTATAAAGTTTCTATTGAGATCCTGAGGCTTTGGTTGCATTATGATGTCAATGGAGCTGCTCTGGGTTGTGGCGTTTGGTTTATAGATGTAGTTATTCATCGCTTTGGACTGATTCCCATTGACGGGTACCACAGGCATGGCTGAACTTTGGGGGCTGAACTGCTGCTGGCGAAAGGAAGGGCTGGGGATTTTCTCTTGTACGAACTGTCCTGGGGAAGGGCCTGATGGGGACAAGGTGGGCCAGCTGGATGGCTGGTTTTGCTGCTGCTGCTGCTGAATCAAGGCATGCTGTTGTTGTCGGTTGGCTGCTATTTGTTTTAGCTGCTGGGCGTGAGATACTTCCTGCCAGCTAGTCAATGGTCGATTGGAGACAGAAGAGACCTGTGATGACTGGGCTTGATTCTGAGGCACTGAAGGGATTGGTGAAGAGGTGGACATGGCAGCGCTGGACATAGTGAAGGCTGGTCCTGTGGAAGAAGGCGTCATTTGAGGGGAGCCCACAGGTGCCTGGTTCAAGCCTGGCGAATATTCACTCTTTATCACTATTTTTTCCATCTGCAGAGAAGGTCTAGCAGCGCCTCGCTGGTTTTGCTGCCCAAGATCAATGTTAAACGGCTCATCTTGTTTTATGGTGGCGTTTATCATATTTTCTAGTTCAAGGTCACTCATTGGTGGCACTGATATGTTTGTCAGTTCATTAAACAGTTCCTGAAGCTCTGGGTCCATCATCTGTTCCCCTGTATCTTCCCCATATCTGTTAGGGAAAATGTTTTCATGGGACATCTGATCATCCAGGTGTTTGCTGCAAGATATGGTTTCTCCTGGTTCTTTCTTCACCTCTTTCAAAGGCATATTAAACATATGCCCACTAGAATGGGTACTGTTTGTTAGGTTGCTGGTCTTTCTTTGTGATCCTTGCCCCACAGCCAAGGTTCCTGACATTGACTGGCTTTGGCAATTGTTAACATGTCCGCCTTGTCCCATAGAAAGATTATCACCTACTCGTATCCTCTTAATATCAAGGAAAGAGTTATCTGAAATACCATTGGGTCTCTTGCTGTTAACAGGTGATAGATTTACCACCAGCTTCCTCTTCAAGGAGCCCTGGAGCTGAAAGAGGTGGGGAGAAAATAAATAATTAATTGACATTCAAGATCCAGTCCATAGTCAACTCAAAAGCAGGTTGATGCTAATTTGATGCTTATAATACGAGATCTTGAAAAATTAGGTAACAAATGTTGCACAATATAGTAGGATAATCTGGAAATTAGCAGAAATGTGTGATACTAAAATTACTGGAATTGAAATAGATTTCATACATTTTAAGGCTAGCAGGGCCCTTTATGATAATATAATCTAACCTCCTGGGTAACACAGGGCACTGAATTTCACCCAATGATTCCAATCCATAAGATTGTTCTTACTGGCTGGTATAGAGTCTAAGGACTCCCTAAGAGACATTTTCAAAGGCAAAATGAGTAATTAGCCATCCAGCTCCCACTGATTTTTGGCATACACAGAATTTACACTAGCTGAGGAGCTGTCCCCATATAGTCAAATATGTCTGAAATAACATTACTAGGAGAATTTTACCTTGTTCACATATGGAATTTCAGGCAGTGGAGTTATGCCAATTTCAGCTAAAGATCTGGCCCATGAGATATCTTCTACTACTGTACTATTTTTTCCAAATATGTATGTTAATTTTGGGCAGAATTAGACCCTAGATATTTATGTTGTGAGATGTCTGCAATAAAAATAAATACAGGCTATGCAGCCTGGCCCAGCTAACGCTGAACTGAGAACTGTAAATGTTTCATTTCCTTGCTTTTGAACATTTACATATATAGTTTTATACAGTCACACACAGTGTGGCCCAAATATTGAAAAATATACACATACAATTGCACACCTAACGTATGCTCAACTACTACAATTGGACATGCTTTATCACATATTTGTGTGTATGCAAATTCCAACCTTGCACATATACAAATCAGGTGCATAGTTCTGCACACTTTTACAGTATATAAAAGCAGCTAGGCAATTGCATGTTCAAAATTCAGGCCCCATGTATGAATCCTCCAGTATCTATAAGTAGAATATCAGAAATACTTTATAGTGGACTGTATTCATTCACATTAATGTTAATGCTCTTGATGTGTCTTTTGCTCTTTACACAATCTATGTGCTATGAAGGAACCTCCCCGGCACAGTAGGCTCCAAACATTATTTTATTTATTAAATAGACATGGTGTCCAATACTAGCTACATATGCTCTGGCTAGCTTCTGCAGCCTAGAACACAGTCATTGCTACTAGAATGCTTACAAACTATTTAAAGAGTACTATACTGGTGCAGGGTGTGTGTGTTTGCTTTCATTTTTGTCACTTAACCATAAATACATTGACCCAGGTGATTTATGATAATATGTCATTTGATGAATGGCCTGGTTTTCACTTTGGTCTAAGAAACCAGGGCCCATGTCAAGGTCTGATATCTTGTGAATATCTGGGGCAGAAACGAAAAACTCACAATCCCAGGTCTCCAGTAACATACGCCCTTTTCCCCCCACAGCTATGGTGACTTATGATACCATAAAAATCACATTTATATTGTATATTTCCCCATTCAGGTCACGGAGTAATCCCCTTGAAACAGCATGGGGAAGATATAAAAGTCTGTCAACCCCTCTCCTAACATAAAAGAGCAAACATTGTGTTCCAAAGATGATAGGATGAACTGCCATTTGCGAATTTACTGTGTAGTTGTGTTCTTTCACTTTACAGCTGAAGACATGCTGGTGTCTGTTCTATTTTCACCCACATAACTGGGTTTATCTAACACACTGGATTTGTATTTTCTCTCTTTCATGGCACAGTGAGTGAGATTTTTGCATGGTCATTCACACTACAGAGTGCAGTGACTGTAATCTGGGTAGCATGTTTCTTTGTAACACATGAGTCACTGTACTTTCCTTTGCATAAAACCAGAAAACTACATTTCCTTTCACCATCATCCTTGCTATCATGTTGCTTATTAGAAATCATCCTCAAGTCCGCAGATTCTTCTGGGGAAGTCCCTAGTCAAAGTACATGTTTTGCTCTCCTACGTTTTGCTGACAGAAGGACTAAATAGATGATGAATAATGTATTCTCTGCATACAAGTGGGTTACCTGGAACTTACGCCTTTCTTGATGAACTTTGCATTTGCATTGACATTTTAAAACATAACTAGCTGTTTAAAATATCCACAATACTCTCAAAGCACTTGGACAATGGGCCCTGATGTGATTAACAATGTTGTTGCTGAACAGCACTATGTGTATCTGATACTTAAAATAATATTTGAATTAACTAATAGACAGATGTAAATAATGCCACATGAGACTACTTTAACAATGGAACCTTACAGGCAACTATATACAAGAAACCCATGAATCATCACACTTACCTTCAGAGATCCAAAAGAGATCCAATAACAACCCCAAACACCCCAAGAAACCTGTTATCTGCAGCCAGGCACTCAGATACCACAGAATTTGCTCCAAGGAGAAAGTCTGGAATATACACCTTAATACCCTCAAAACTGCCTTCGCCAAACAAGGACACTCCAGAGAAGTAGATTGCGTCATGGAATGGGCCACCTCCAGACTGCAGAATACAGAAATAAACCCCTCTCTGACTGAGCACTCTAAGTTGTCACCTATCACTCCACACTGGAACCGATATGAGGCATCATCAAACAACTACAACCCATGGTCATTGGGGACCCCATCCTGAAAGAAGTCTTTCCTGAACCCCCTCTTCAAACATCCCCCCAGCCTCTCCAAGCTTATCATGAGAAGCCAGCTTCTCACAGACCAGGACACACCAACTCAAAGTGGCACCAGACCCTGCCAGAACAACACATAGAAAACCTGCAGACATCTCTCCACGGCTACAATGATAAGCACCCCCCACAACACACCTTTAAGGTCCACAGGATCTACACATGCCTATCACAACATGTGGCATACCTCATCCAGTGCACAAATGCCCCAATAACAATTATGTGGGTGAAACCAGACAATCACTACGCTCTCGAATGAACTCACACAGGAAAATGATAAAAGACAAAAACAACCTAGCACCTGTCGGAGAACAATTTTCACAAAGTGATCACTCTACATCTGACCACTCAGTCCTCATCCTCAAAGGAAACTGTACAACACCTTCAAAAGACAAACCTGCGAGCTTAAATTCGTAACTTTGCTAGACACTAAAAATCACGGATTGAACAGAGGCACTGGATTTTTATAGTTTATCACAATAATCTATAATCCACTAAAGCACCGCTGCCAGCTTCTTTTCCCCACCACCTCCCTTCCTTCCTCCCCACTTCACCTTGCATAGACCCTTGAAATATGTGTTAACTGCTTATGCTAAATAATCTGTTCCACCTTGTATTTTGCTGCGACACTCTGAGTATGTTTCTCAGACCTTACGTAAAGCTCTGCGTAGCTTGAGAGCTTGTCTCTCTTACCAACAGAGGTTGGTCCAACAAAAGGTGTTACCTCATCCATCTCTCTAATATTCTGGGGCTAACATGGCTATAACAACACTGCATAGATGAGACTCCTGCCATAGAGAGAGAGATGAAGTAACAGGGTCACACACAAATCAGTGGTAACCAGTGATAATATCACCTACCTTTTATATAGCACTTATCACTCATGCATCACAAAGTGCTGTAGAAAGGAGATCGGTATCATTATCCCCATTTTACAGATGGGGAAACCAAGGCACAGAAAAGAGACATGATTTGAACCAGGTCACTGGCAGAGCTGCAAATAGAACCCAGCTCTCCTGACATCTGAGCCAGTGATCTGGCCAATGGACCACACTGCTTCTTCTGTAAGCTAATTATGTAATGACATTATAATAGATGCTAGTTTATAACAATATGAATGTATTGTTCTCAGATACATCTCACATTTCCTTATTTGCATCATGCTAAAATGCTTGCAAAAAGGGCCCATTCATTTTTATTTTTTTAATCTTAAAACATTTTGCAAATATTAATTAATTCATCCCAACAACAGCTCTGGGAGGTAGGTACATGATGTTATGCCCATTTTACAGAAGCAGCAACTAAGACAGAAAGAATAGGGGGCAGATCCTCATGCCCTGCTAGGATAACTCTGTGCTCCCCAAGAGGTAAAAAGGGACCTTCGAGCTGCTCAAAAAGGGGTTCAGAGGATCCTCTCTGCTTTATGAGACTGATTTCCCACCCCTGTTTAGACATGGGGGAGGGGACAGGAAAGGGAAACATTCAAAGGGTGTGGCCAAAGCTTTCATTCTTGACTGGCTGGAGCAGTCCCACAGGTCTAGACCAGGGGTCGGCAACCTTTCAGAGGTGGTGTGCCGAATCTTCACCTAGTCAGGCCTTTGCATGCCAGTCTGGAAGGGGCGGGGCTTCCGGTGGAAGGAGAGGGGCTGAAGGGGCCAGCAGGGGGAACCCCAGGGCGGGGGTAGGCTGAGTGACTCAGCCCACCTGCTTTGGGGTTTCCCCCACAGGCTCCTGCCCGCTGGGGTCCCGCTGCCTGTCCCAGTCAGCTCCCGTTGCTAGCCTGGGTATAGGGAACCCAGGCTGACAGTGGGCTGGCAGCAGCCTGCAGGGGAAGCCGCAAAGCCTCCCGGGCTAAGCGCTCAGCCCCTGCTGCTGGCGCCTTTCCAGCTGGAGTCTCCCGCCTGCCCCACTCAGCTCCTGCTGTCAGCCTGTGCTCAGGGTACCCAGGCTGGCAGCGGGAGCTGAGACCCCGGCTGGCAGAAGCCCGTGGGGGAAACCCCGAAGCGGTGCAGGCTGAGTGCTCAGCCCGCACCGCTTTGGGGTTCCCCCACTGGCACTTTGCCAGCCGGGGTCCCGCCTGCCCCACTCAGCTCCCACTGCCAGCCTGAGTATAAGGAACCCAAGCTGGCAGCCGGAGCTGAGTGGGGCAGGCGGTGGCTGGCAAGGTGCCAGCGGGGGGAACCCCAGAGCCGCGGGGGTGCTGAGCTCTCCCCGCGTGCCCAACTAAATTGGCTCGCGTGCCATGTTTGGTACACGTGCCATAGGTTGCCGACCCCTGGACTGGACCAATCCCAGAGCATGTTCCATCCTCTCTTCAGCTGTATCAAGTTGTTCTGAAAACTGCAGTCACTTTGCACTGCAAGGGTTTACACCTGTGTGTTTGGTGGTGGGTTGTGTTGTGTTTGGGCGAATTATAATCTCCCTGATGTAAAGTGCCACACCAGAAGCTTGAAAAGAACCATGCCCAGCAAGAGGGAATCAACCAACCAGTCTAATCTCATTAGCTATGTTTTTATGTTGGCCTCCATTGTGGTAACATCTGAATAGTCTGTGCAGGTGGGCAGGGAGAGAAGGGACCACACACTTCATTCTGCTTTAAAAAAAACCAGAAGGCGCCTGTTGAACATGCTCAGAACTAATTTCTCAGTTGATCACTTTTTTAATTGCCCAAGCAAAGCATATGCACCTTGGGAGGAAAAAAACCCAGCCACTTCAATTTCAAGCATCAGCGGTTCATGTTGTAAGTGAGGACTTTAAGATGTGGCTCCCTGTACATGTGACAAATGTTTTTTGCACTTAACACACTCAGGCTAGATGTGTTTGTGATTATAAATTTAATGTGATCTGAACTGTGAAATAGGGAAAACATCTATGATTGGAAATCTGTAAAATTACAGAAACCGGGAGCTGAAGAAGCTCTTTGTGTACAGTGCTATTCCACAACAGGTAGGCAGTACTCAACATCAAAGTATTTCCTGGCAGAGAATATTATTGTAAGTTCTCTTGATACACAGGGTGCTGAGGTGTCAGCATGGGTTCATGCACTTACAGCAAGGAAGCTCTGGATTACTAACTGGTTAAAATACCAGTTGTGAGACCGGGTAGTGCTTTGACTGATCCTGCAGCGGACTAATACCAATAGAAGGCAAAACCCTAGAGATGACTGGTCCAAATGTCACCGACAGCACAAAGGGATCAATCACTTCACACTTAAACCCTACTGTAAAGATTAATTAATTAATATTAATTAATCCCTTTTAATGGGATTTAGGAGATGGATAAATCTTGTGCTGACTCCTCTGCTGAGGGGTGAATTTTACAAAACGACAGTGTCTAAAATGAGGAGGATGGTGGTGAATTTTTGTCAACACTGCAAAGGCAGAGGGGCCAAATTTGACTCTCACTGACACTGTTGCAAATCTGGATTAATTCCATTGATCTAGAATCAGAGGGGTATCCGTGTTAGTCTGGAATTGCAGAAGTGACAAAGAGTCCTGTGGCACCTTAAAGACTAACTAAAATTTTAGAGCATAAGCTTTCGTGGGCTAATACCAACTTCGTCGGATGCATGATTAATCTAGTCATTAGATCAATTAAAAAATTAGATCTAGTCCATTGATCTAGTCATTAGAGTGGAGTGAAAAAAATTGGGGGAAATTTCAGTTTTTTGTTGAAAACCCCAAATTCAAAACTAAATTTGCCCCCGAAAACCATTATTAAAAAATTGAAAAATGGTTTCAATTTTTTGTTGAAAAAATTTTCAATTTTCAATTTTCAAACTTTCATTGGAAGTTTAGAAAAAAAATAAAAAACTTTTCAAAATTTCCAGGGGAAAATAATTGGCATTTTTCAATCAGCTCTGCTAACAACACAAGGGCCTGATTCTGACATTGGCCACATGCAGAGGACAGTCGCTGACCCTTGCAGGAGTTGCAAGTAGGTGACCAAGGACAAATTTTGGCCATCACTGTTGGCAAATGACAAGGATGCTTTTTCAAATTTCTTTTTGATTTGGTCTCCATTTCCTTATAATGGTTTGTTTGGTACAGGTTCTTCTGTTGGATAGCACTCCAGAGTTGATATTTCCTCCTTACTTTTAAATATTGTGTCGGAATAGGGTACTTGTGAAAAGTTCTAAGTAGACAGACTTGCAGACTTAAGTATTCTGGCTTTCCACAGAACAGGTAAAGCAGTCTCTCCCCACGCTGGTCTGCCAGTGTATCTCTACGGTGACCTGGAAGGGCTTTCTTCTATGGGCAGCAGAGAAGCTCAACCCTGGGCTACACTAGCATGGGGGTTCGAACTAAGGTACGCAACTTCAGCTGTGCTATTGGCATAGCTGAAGTCAAAGTACCTCAGTTCGACTTACCTGGCCATTCTCACGGCGGTGAGTCGACCGCGGCTGCTTCCCCGTCAACTCCGCTTACTCCTCTTGGTGAGCTGGAGTTCTGGAGTTGAGGGAGCGCTTTCGGGGATCGATTTATCGCGTCTAGGCAAGACACGATAAATCAATCCCCAGTACATCGAACACTACCCGCTGATATGGTGGGCAGTGTAGCCCTACCCTCAGTGTCCATGCATAATCCATCTTGACCTGTCTGCAGAGATTATCAGTTTGTACCAGTTGTGAACGTCTGTCTTCTTTAAATGTCTGTACCTAGCCACAAAGGGCTGGACTGAACCAACAAGTCATTTCATGTAAGCTATTAAGCAAACTTTAGAGAGCAACAACTTTAGGACATTACCAATCTAGGCTGGCTGAAGACCTGGTGGGGAAAGATCTCCAATCTCCTAAAATATCCACTCCATTCACTGGAAATTCCATATTAAGAGCTGTGCCAGTATTAACTTCTGGTTTAAAACAATGGATGATTTGCCGCACAAACTCATGCAAAAACTTCATGAAAGTTACTACCAACTTCAAAACAAGTGATTATCACACTTGGAAACGTAGTGAGGCAGATGACATGGTGACATTAAAAATTCATAGGGTTTAATAGTTTTGACATGAATACAAACATCTCTGCACTTGCTCTTGTAAAAAACATAAAATGTAATCAAAGCTGCTTTAGAGAATGTCTTTCTGACTGTTTGCCTCTCAGACTTTTCCCCATCTTAGATCTGTTGTACATATGTGCTGATTGAATCATTGGAGGCACTGTTAACAATATCTTTTATATTTTGGGAGGTGGGTAGGATTTTCAATTAGCTATATGAAAATAATCAAAGAAGCGGTTTTGCCAGAAAGTTTGTGCAGAAGGATGACAAAATTCAAAAGTAACCCATTTGCAAGAAGGAAAACACATTGCAGATATTTTATTATTCATATTGTGGTAGTATAACGCCGACAGTCCCCTGTCATTGGCACGAGGGATCAAACCAGGTATCTTCGGGGCTTAGTGCATGAGCCTTTGGCACATGAGGTAAAAGCCAACTTGCTCTTACCTAATACTGCAGAGCAGACTCATTCATCACTCTCTGTGGTGCCACTAGATGGGCCATAACACCACTCTCAGAAGCTATATGGATTACAGTAGCACTAGGGGCCTCAATCAAGGCTCAGGGCTGGTCTACGCTATGGATTATATCAAAGTAACTTACATCGCTCAGGGGTGTGACACCATGTGAGTGACGTAAGTTACATCAACTTAAAGCTGTGTCCACACCATGCTGTGTTGGCAAGAGATGCTCTCCCACTGACATACCTTCCGCTTCTTGCAGACGGGGAGTAATTACACCAATGGGAGTGCGCCGTCATGTTGGCATAGTGCGTCTTCACCAGATGTGCTACAGTGGTGCAGCTGCACCAATGTAGCACAGTAGTGTAGACTTGTCCTCAGGATCCCATTGTGCTAGGCACTGTGTGTCTTTCAATACCTGGACATGACAGTGGGCCCCTTAAGTATTTATGAACTGAATCTGCAAGATGCCATTAAAACCATTCCTCCACTGAGAGACTGTTTGCATTATTTCAGGAGCACACCCAATGAGACACTCAGCACCCTGCATGATAAGGCACTTAATTTCATCTGGACTTGGTTCAAGCAAACTCCGCCAATGCCGGTCCCAAGCCTGGATGAAAAAGGAGGAGGGTTGGGCATGGGGCTAGCAACCCCATCCCGTAAAAATTTACCTGCTACAGAAACGCAAGCAATAGATAATTCAGAGACCAACTTCCTGGAAGATGACTCGAAAGAATGGCCCAGGACAGAATTCTCTGGCAATCTACTGTTTGCGGCCCATACCCTGAGATGGGTGGAGGGCATAATGAATGAATGATGGTTCAAGCAGGAGAATCCCAGACAGGTGCCTGACATCCTCCCCATGTTCTCTCTTTTCCCATTGTAGTGGTGGCTGAAGACTATAAAGCGATGGAATAGAACACCCTTTGCTCCCCATCAGTGTAACACCTTCAGAGCGGAGCAAGGCTTCCCTTCCACAGAATATAATGTTCTTCCTCTCGAGTGCTCCTTTCTTGACGCTGCAACCCCACAAAAGCCCTCTGGGCCCAGGAAGAAACAAGACTTCTTACTATACCCTTACAAGACAAATGTTGCCATTAAGACCTGGGGAAAATAACGTCCCACCACTATTCTTAAATCATCCAGCTGCTTTGACAGTTCTCTTCTGCTGAAAGTGAACCTGACCCAGTTGCAATGCAGTGCTGAGCTCTGGTGAGGGCTGGGTCACTTCACTGGCTCTTCTTAAGAGTTAATATGCTCACTCTTGTTTTGAGCAGCAGACTTCTTGTACATGAGGAACAAAGCTGAAAATATGCCTTTTTTTAATCTTGATATTAACTTTTACCTGTCCTGGCTTAAACCCAGATTCTGCAAAAACATGACATAAATTATGGAGATTTTAGCACAAAGTACAATCTCCAGGATGAAGTTCATCTTGGAAAAAATCTTAATTGTTCAAAGGTGGATTGAATTCTGGGAACTCAAGCATCCTTCAGTCACCATTATAGACCATAGTAGCACAACACAATTAATTCTCTTGCTAACCAAATGAATAAGAAGTGATACAAGTCTTTCCCCCATTTACTGTAATAAGCATTACTAAATCAGAAATTATAGTAACTGATAAGGATGTTCTCCAGCTGACAAGTATCCATTTAATTCTCGTTAGTTGGGGACAAAGCTGGAATAATAATCAGTGTGTTAAAATCCAACAATTTACCTTAATTTATGGAAAAACAACATCTCTTGCCAACTGAAATTACCAACATAAAAATGCATCTAGATTATTCACAGTGTACTGTTTAGAAATACATCAGGGCTTTGGTCCAAGTTGTTGAAGCACAATAATTATATCTCTTGCGCAGATTCTACATCTGATGGGTTATAAAGTCTCATGTCTAGTTCTTAGCGTTTGAGGAGAATAGGAACACAGAGAAACAGTACAGCTTTAAATAGGTCACAATTGCTAATCAGGATATAGTATTTGTAATTCTGTGCAAAACAAATAGGCATGAAAGATCTGTATTTCTCATGCTATGCGCTGTGTATTTTCCTTTTAGAGAACGCTCCCATCTTTTCTCTCTCCCATTCCTTTCAACCATGAATAAATTAACAATCACTTTATGTGAAATCTACAGAAATTAATGTCAACATTTATTGCTATGAAACATGGCGCAAAGAGTAATGCAATC
>ML677347.1:2762201-2887264 GCA_007922305.1 Dermatemys mawii
CTGGCATAAGAACAACTTCCAAGGAATTCAAGTGAAGTTGATTGTTTAATTTGACCTACACTGGCATCCAACCTCTCCTCTCTCTGTTCAGAAATTGCCTGGACTGCAGTGTCTTGTTTCTCACCTAAGGCACTGTAGCAGAAAGAGCTATCTTGCTATTTGATCACAGACTTGGAATATGTATGATGCGGTAATAAAAAATATCCTTCCTTTGACTGGCTGTGAAATGAAAGTGAACCAGTTTGGGATTTTAAGAAATACCTTGAATATAACATAACTAAATTCCAGATTATGGCATAACCTATGCAATATATTACATACCTCTTCTGTTAGAATAGCAAGAAATGTGGCCAAGAAGAGTACTGCTCACTTACTGTGCTGAATCAACACTGATATGTAGATTCAGAGCATACAGAAGCAGTCCCAGCAAGAATCAATACAAGGAAACTATTCCCATAAACCATTCCAATAATCTGAAATTTTTAAATTCCAGCTCCACAGGAAGCAGCCCAGCAAAGAGAAAATTAATTTCTTATGTGTCCATTTACTATGTTAGTCAGTAAAAAGTTGTTACTGTGGCAACTAGCATCTCACAAGGTCCTTAGCTGAGTGCTCCCAGAAGAAGCTCCTTAAAGAAGCACACACAAATGCCATGTGATGGTAGGTAATTGGCAAATGAATCTTTATAGCAAATGTATGAAGTTCACCTTCTGATGGATTCATATAAGGAAGCCAAAGATACAAGCAACAGCTTAACTATATGAGAGCTTGCACTATTATACAGTTCCCTCAAGGGAGCGCATCAGATTGGTGGCTCTTAATTGGCATAGATAATCCAGCGGTTGACCAAACCAACAGATTCTGAATAAGATGAAGCAGAGTTGCTAAGAAAGCTAACTACTTTCTTTAGGCTCTGATCCAAAACCCACTAAGGTCCATAAGAGGCTTTCAAAGGACTTCATTGGGTGCTAGATCAGTGTCTGAGGAGAGGAAGAGCACAGGTGTGAACCAATGAACACTGCTAGTACGAGTCTTCCAGTCTCTGGCACATGGAGCTCATGCATACTACCACCTCCCCACAGTAGACTACATATAGACAACAACACTTGAAGAAGAATCATCCTTGTGTCCCTCACGTAGCCCTCTAGAAAGGCGGGTTGTCAGGGCAGTGTGGTAAAAGCTTGCAAGCTAGACTTGTTCTGATGGATCCATATTTATTCCTATTTAGTGAGTGTTTATCAGGCATTTTACAACCTAAGAAAAGATCTACAAAAATTCAAAGAGATCCATATCTAAAAACGAAACCTACAATCTACTGGAAATAGAATTCTCTCCATTCCACTCCTCGTCCCTCCAGGAAAAGTCTTGACAAACAAGTAGGCCTTGCACTTGTACATCTGAGGTGTGGATGAGAATTAAGAGTTATTCTCCAGGGCTGTTAGTGCTCTGGCACACATGGATGACTTAAGTTTAAGAACTGTCAATCATGCCCCTTACATGAGGGCTTGGGGTCTGGAAAAGAGAGGGAGAAGAATGTTTTCCCACTATTTATAAGCGGAGTTCCACTTCCCACCTGATTACATACCAGTATTCATCTGCATAAATATACGCAGTGTGAACCAGTGTTTAAATCAAATGAAATAGTGGGCCAGAGTCTCAGCTGGTGTAAACTGGTGTAGCACCATTGACTGGCCCAGTGCTTTTATGAATCAGGGCTGAAGGCTGAGATCTTATTATGAACCAGCATTTAATATAACTGTAGATTTCACCAGGAACTTTTGTTGGATGTCTGGTGCAACAGATGCCTTGATTTTTTCTTCTGCGACACAGACTTCTATTGAAAGAATTCAGTGGAGCAGGCAGGACACCAACATCTCTTGACTATCCGTGAAGAGCAAAAAAAGAGTCCTTAAGGATATAGCGCTGGTGGGTAGCTGGGACAATGAATTGATGTCTGGCTTTTTCTTTCCCTCTGTTTTCGAAGCTATTAGTAACAAAATCTGGCAGGCTGAAAGGCCTATGCTGTTAAGGGTTGTGCTGACATCCATACTGTCAGTTTAGAAAGAAAGTTTTTGCATTTACGCAAGTATGCCCATTCTCACTGAAATCGCCTCATGGAAACATATTGAGCACCAGGAAAGAATGCTGGAGTATGCCTAGTGTCTGATCTCCACTAAATTCTAAAATCAGTTTGCATTTAATTAAAATATTAATAAACAAAGAACAACTGCCCAGGCTTTTCTTTTCAAAATGGGGAATTTTTGAAGTAAAATATTCTTTACTCACTGAAGTCAATAAGGCTGAATGAGCGTAACCCAAGGTACAACTCGGTCTTCTATCTACAAAGCACCATTATAAGGCTACAGTTTTATATTCTTCAGGAGGCAAATTCATCCCTACGCAAAGGGCCAACACATGGCCAATGACCACTTAAGTCTCATTTATGGACTCAAAATAGGGTGCAGTGAACAGGTCAGAGGACTTCAGTAACTCAGCCAGAGGTTATGAGTCTCCTACAGGAATAAGATGGTGAGAGGAATTCTGTGGCCTGTGATGTACAGAAGGACAGACTAGATGATCGTGATGGTGCCTTCTGGCGTTAAAGTCTATGATCTTGCACTGACCCTCTCTGAGCTGGGAATTCCATCAAAATAAGACATGTCATTCTTGGAGCTGCAGGGAGGGGGTTTGTCAATAGGAGACTTGCCTTGAGGAGAGAGGTGAAGATACGTCACTATGACAACATAAAATATGTATTTCTAGCAGCTGCTCTACTGAGATAAAGTTTCCATTTTTATTTAAAAAGGAAGGAAAATAGATCCAGAGCTTAAGAACCCTAACCATTAGATGTTTTAATTAAAGGTAAATTTTGCATTGGGGTGGCTGTGGTTAAAGCACCAGGCAAAGGTCTGACAGCACAGGCCAAATAGTGTGACAAGAGGCTCTTTCTTTCTTGTTAAGTGTTCAGTGCAGCCTCAGTCTTATATGGCTTTTAAACTGCAGGCACCTTCACATAAATGTTCACTTTTTAATTAGAAAAAATCCAACCCAGGATGTTTGTAATCCTGCTGATCTAGATGTTTTAATAATGTGGGATTTTATCTTGGAAAGATGGTGGCTGCCATGGGATTAAAACTATATCTGTGACTACTTCAGTCAGGGGTCTCAGACAGAAGACCAAAAACATAGTATGTATTTTACAAACAACACATGTACCTGTCTTTTTAAAATGATTCAAGTTACATTCAGCATTTTATTGGGCAAGACACTTTCCCAAGAGAGGTGCCCCATTACATACTAATTTTGCATTCCAATATAATTAACAGGGTCTTTCAATTTAATTACCTTAATCAATAACACTTTCAATTAAGTGTCTCAAATTTCATTTACATTGCTGTAGATGCAATAAGGCAGTCATTGCATGTTAAATCTGTTAACCATCATTTGGGATCTGCTCCAAGGCACCATAAAGTCTACAATAGTCTTTCCACTGACTGCAATGGGCATTGGATCAGCTTCTTTGGGAGAAGGGAGAGATGGGTGGTATAGAATGTATTTAACTGGCCTATGTTAGATTGTGCATAGGGAGGGAGAAATGATCATTTCTGTAGATGGGTTATGTACTGTGTGGAGCCAGCAAACCATTATTTGGCTTTGTTAATTACTAACTAAGAAGCTGATCTTGCAATCAGCTTAGCGTAGGCTGAATTCTCTGCACTCAAGGAGACCCAGTGAATTCAATAAAGTCTTGCTGACACAGACCTGATTTTAGGATTTTAGCTTAAATGATGCACAGTCACTCATCGCACAGGATGGATGCTCACTGGTTATTTTATACATTGTAAGAAATTAAGTAAATACATGCATTCTGATTTACTAATATGGATTTACTGGGGATCTCTAACTAGGTCAACATGTTCTCCCACTGATGGGTTATCTTCATGGCACAAGCTTTAATATTAACATATTACAATTTAGTAGAATCAGGCTTCTGAAATAACAACTTGTCTACACACTTTCAAAAGACAAGAATGCAGGGATCAAATGTCTCAGGTAGAGGAGAAGAACATTTGTCTTCTTAAAATGTATCAAATGCTGCCAGAAAGAGTCACAAAAAGGAGCTCCTTAAATACAGGTAAGTGCAGAAGAACTAGTGTGTGTGTGTGTGTGTGTGTCTATTAGGCCTTAATCCTGCAAACTGACAAGCTCACAAAAGGGGCTGTGGGTGGACACAATGGGGATGTCAATGGGAATCTGCAGGGACAGTGTCTGCCCAACTGCAACATTATACTTAGATTGGAAGGGCCAGATTTGTAAAGGTATTTAGGTGCCTAAAGATGCAGATAGGCACCTTGAAGAATTTTCAAAAGCACCTAAATGTTTAACTTCCATTGGTTTGTTGTTTCCTTGTCTTTTCATGGCCAGCTGTCTGGAGCTGTCCTGTTGGTTCTTATCAGAAACTTAGACATTAAGTGTTTTGGGTCAGGGACTGTCTTTTGGTTCTGCATTTGTACAGTGCAAAGCACAATGAGATCCTGGTCTGACTGGAGCTCCTAGGCATTAGGATAGATAAATAACATGCCTTTAAATATAATGGGAATGCTGGGCTTGGTCTATAGCTTTGAGTCATTCATTTATTAATACATTTCCATTTTATTAGTATATGAGGCACCAGATCTGAAAGCACTAGGTATTTATACAAGTGCTTTTCTTCAAAGACTGAGGCAGAAAATGTTTTGCAGAGAAAGTCAATGGAAAGATAAGGAGAAGAAGGAGAGTAGGTGGGGTTGCCAACTCAGGCAAGCTCTTCCAGGAGATCTTCCCCCCCAACATGATATATCTTATTAAAATCTCCTGGATTGCTTTCAGTAGTCACTGGGAGATGGATACTGATTCTGGGAGACTCCTGGCCAATCCTGAAGGACTGGCAACCCTAATAGTAGGAGGTGAAGAGAGTCGTCGTTTCAGTAAGGAACACATCAGAGACTTCCAGACAGGCAGATCTGTAAAATGAAGGAGACACCTTTCAGCCCCTAGCTGTGGTAGGCTGAGGAGAGATGACAAAGAGGAGCAGCGTGAGCGGATAGGCCAGGAATAGATGGATATAAATTTAGGCCAAGGTCATGAAAACATTTGTGCACATGCTTAATTTGACTCACATGAGTAGTCTGATTGACTTTAGTACAAATGTTTGTAAGATCAGGACCTTAGAGAAGGCTACAGGCTATATTAAAACCATGGAGAATTTTGGAGGGTGGAAAAGCCAGTTTTAAATTGGTTTCACTGATGAATTGGGTTTGGATATTCCTACTTCTCAATGTGAGAAAACTATGTGTTTGCAACTTCCTGCACTCCATGAAGTTTAGAGAGTAGAGCTGGTCAGATAATGGATTTTCCATCCAGTGAAAAATTGAGATTTCTAATTGTTTCATCCCAAATCAGGACAAAGCACATTTTGAAATTTTTGGTGAGACAAAATTTTTAAAATAATTGTTTCAGGCCAATGAAAATACTTCATTTACATTTTGACTCCTTTTATTTATTTTTTATCTGATACAGTCATTTCAAAATGAAAAATCAAAACTTTACATTCAAAAAAGGTGTCAGAACAAGACTGACACTTTCAAAAGTGATATTTTTCTTTTACTTTTTAAACAAAACGTCATCAAAATTCATACATTTAGTAAAAACCTAAGGTTTAATCGAAACAGCACTTGCTGATGGAAGACTGTTTCAACAAAATATTTCTGACCAGCTCTCTTAAAGAGTATGTATTCGGAAGCACAAGAACAAAGAGTTGGAATGGTCATAAGAACATAAAAATGGCCATCGTGGGTCACACCAAAGGTCTATCCAGCCCAGTATCCTGTCTGCTGACAGTGTCCAATGCCAGGTGCCCCAGAGAGAGTGAACCTAACTGGTGATAATCAAGTGATCTCTCTCCTGCCATCCATCTCCACCCTCTGACAAACAGAGGGTAGGAACTCCATTCCTTACCTATTCTGGCCTAAAGGCATTAATGGACTTAACCTCCATGAATTTATCCAGGTCTCTTTTAAATCCTTTTATAGTCCTAGCCTTCACAATCTCTTCAGGCAAGGAGTTCCACAGGTTGACTGTGTGCTGTGTGAAGAACTTCCTTTTATTTATTTTAAACCTGCTGCCCATTAATTTCATTTGGCGGCTCCTAGTTCTGCTACAAGCCTGAACCAAGAACTTTGCCATTACTGTATGTAATTGATTTAATTTAACCAATGTTAGCTCTAATTTATATTTGTTTTCCTTTTATAAAAATCTTTTAGATTTTAGATTCTAAAGGATTGGCAACAGCCTGATTTGTGGACAAGATCTGACTTGTATATTGACCTGTGTCTGAGGCTTGGTCCTTTGGGATCGAGGGAACCTTTTTCTTTTACTGGTTGCTCAGAAGCAGCAAAGAAAGTTTGGCCACTCTTAGGAATGTTCTGGGAAAGCTCTGTGAGGGGAAAATTTTGTAAATTCATCTTTCCCCTCCACGTTTTATCATGTAAAGGATGACCTGACCAGATTTGCTACAAGCTGAGCTGCTTGGAAAATATTCGGTGAACATTTCTTTAGAAAATTTTCCGTGAAAATTCATCACGGTTTCAAATTTCCAAACACATTTTACCACAGCCAGCTTGAAAAAAGCAAAACGTGTTCTGTGAAAATGTCAAAAATTCAAACAAAATGTAACCAGTTGTAATAGCAGGCCATAATCTGATCCGATACGGTCAACTGGATAGACTTCAGTGGAGTTACACAAGAGTAACTGAGGCTTGATTTAGCAAGGTACTGAAATGCTTGCCTAATGTTAAGCATATGAGAAGTTCCATTAATCTTATTGGGACCACTCAGTAGAAGGAAATTTCTGATTTTGTCATATAGACCTCAAATAATGAGATCAGTTTTACAGCATGACTGAAGGATTACTAGCCACAGGATCTAACCCCTCATTTTTCACCTACCTGAAGAGTTCCTCGGTGGGTTATTCACATTTGTGAAGACTTGTGGGGATATATGTGTGTGATTTGTTAATATCCTGAAGGAACAAATCATGTAATGGAAACATTGCAAAACTGCCTTGTGCAGAATTTCACTGCCTCATTTTCCAGTTATTAATAGTACTTAGTTTAAAAGAGTATGATTTCCCCAAGTCTGAATTCTCCTCTGCTGGTGGATTATTTATTAAACAGCAACAGTAGGTTGAAGCTGTTTTCACTTATGAACAGTTCATACAAATCCTAACCAAGACGAGTTACCATAGTTACCTATGCAAGCTACTCAGCACAACACAGTTGCTTACTAGAACCTATGAGTTAAGGTCAACTAAATATTTTTTCAGTCAACAAAATAATTGCTTCTTAGTGGAAGTTAACTGGAGTTATCAAGGAGAAAAGTACTGCAAATGATGGAAAAAATTGCAGAGTGGGGTTTTTTTTGTTTTGCTGTTGTTGGTTTGTTTTATTTTTTGATCCAACAGTTCTGTAGGGTTCACACCAGCTGGAAATTCTGCAGTGTAACTGGACAGCTGGAGAGTTCAGAGTAAAAACACATTTAGATCTTGGCACAGATTTCTACCTTCCAATCCAGCTCCATTAACAGCTTCTGTACAGTATTGTTCTGCCTCTAGGGGCTGTAAAAATTTAAAAAACCTTTGTTCAACCTAAACTTCCTTTCCTTCTCTGCTGTTCCTGCAGACTTTCCATTCTAGTGGCTCTATTGTTTCACTTGGAAATGTCAGAGCTGCCCACAGGCCTATTTTACAAGGAGTATGTTCCATTTTAGGAGGCCAAAAACACACACTATGTTGTTCCACAATTAATTTACCTGAAATTTGCTCGGGCTAACTATGCTTCTCTGAAATGGCCTTTTTCAGGACTTAGATGTGAACTTAAAATGGTAGCTACTTTTGCACATGCAATGCTGAAGAACTTTGGTCATCAGTGGGTGGAATCAAACCCAGGATCTCTGGAGCTTAGTATATTAGCCTCTATCCCAGGAGCTAAAAGCCCACTCTGATGCCACAAACCTATCAGCAATGTGAATACTCTGAACTGCTCCCCCACCCTCAATCCCCTAAATTCCACTCCTCTCTGAACTCCCCCTTCAGCTTTCCACCCACTGCTCCAGTTTTCCATCTCCTGCCACTCACTCCTCCACCACAAACAGCCTCCATATCTTCCAAGTTGGGCCCTACCCTTTGGTCCTCCATTTCACTTCCCAGTGGGCCCTGATACTTAAACCCATCTCTGCTCCATACGCCCAGATTTGTCACAACTGAAGGGAATCAGAGGGGATTAGATGGCTTTTCGTTCTGGGCCAGATCCCCAGTGGTGTGAATTAGCTTAGATGTTTTTAGTGATGCTTTGCAGATTTACTCTAGCTTGTGATCTGGCCAAGAGTTTGGTGACTATGTTAAACGGGCTTCTTCTTACTGAGCTGATCTGCTGCCTTCGTGTGTTCAGAATCATATCTTCTGGGAGTTGGGTGGTGGAGGAAAGTTTTCCCTTGTTGTTTTTCCCCCTCTTTCCCCTTTCTTGTTAGCACTGCACAAGCCAGCACCACTAAGAGAGAGGGAAATGCATTTTATTCCATTTTATGAATCACAAACAATTCTTTAGTAAGTTCTCACTAGCACCAGCTGTTCAAAGCTAGTGGGGCTGCGGCACTCTTCCTGAGAGCATAATCTGAAGATGGTAGACTTGCAGATGTGTGGCTTGGAGGCTAATTATACCTGCAGAAGTTTTATCACAGGTTTGATGCGCAAGAATAAAAAACAGCCCTTAGTTTGACTCAGAGCCTAAGTTGAGTTTGCAGGACTGGCAGTCAACAGACCACAACAACAGGCATCTACTTGTAAAATAAATGTATTAGAGCTAGAAATAAGAGCATATTTCACCCCCTGAGACAATACACATGGAACTTCTCAATGCTATTTTGACATGCTCACTTCTCCGAGGTGACCTGCACTGGAAGATTCTCTAATTATCCATTCCTAAGAAAGCATTTGATCATCTTCACTATTTAGCTGTGTATGATGAACCCATTTAGCTCAAATCACTCACCTAAGGACCATGTTAAATGATTAACCACATATGGTCTTCAGTGCAATTTTCAGTCCCAAGAGATTAGCAGACATATAATCTTACGGCAGCCTATTTCAGTCCACCATACACAACAGCATGCAGGACAAACTCTCAGTCTACAAGAGCAGCCAACAGTCACAGTCTTGATTTGTTTTACATCTGACAAGATTTTTTTAAAATAAGGGATTACAGTTATTTATTAAACTAATCAATAAGACTGGCTGTTCCAGTGGAACGGGTAGTTTGTTCTTGTTCTTGTGGGTTGAAACCCCAAAAAGCTTGCCTTCCAGGGCCAGTTCCAGCTCTAAATAGGTTGATTTAAGCAAAGGGCCTAGCTGTGCTGGAAAAAAGAGGGAACATAAAATAGGCTGGAGTCAAACTGTGAATCCATTTATACGACGTAGTAAACTAAAGCCACTGCCTTTGTTCAGAGAGTCTTGGCAAGCCAAGTCTATTGTAGATGTCATGCAATGATGTTCACAAGGAAGTACAAACCTGCATATTACATTATTTAACGTTGCCAGCCTCTGCAGCATGGTCCCAGCCCAATTTAAATATATGACATCCAAGAGGAGTAATAGATACTGCGGAACAACTTGATTTATTGAAAACTGAGTTCAAAGTCTTTCTTGAGCTGCAGAACACTCCCAACCTCAAACCCACCATGCAGATAATATAATCCACAGAAAAGACTCGGGGACTCTTGTCAACTGTAAAGGCTTCGGTGCAGGCACTGTCATTTACAATATATTTATACAGCATCAAGCATAGTCGGATGCTCATTGGATTAAGACCCCTAGGTGCTAATGCAATATAATCTTAAACAACTTTAAAGGGTTCTTTCCTGTTTCCAAGATGCTGACATTGGTGAACCTGCTCCAAAACAATAGTAGCCACTGCTGTGGGAATTACCCAGTGTTCATTTCTGCAAAGTGAGAGAGAAAGTCAAACAAACACTTTGTTTTGGTTAATTTAAAACCATTTCACTGGATCAGAAACAGATCTTCATTTTACTAACATCTGATTACTCATGTCTCCCACTGGAGACAAAGGAACTGTAGCTGTCCAATACCCAATGTCCGTTCCAGGGGAAGGCAAACAGGGCGGTCACCTTGGGTGCAAACTTCCAGGGGGTGCTGTACTGCTGTGCTACTTGGCTGTTGTTTGTTTGCTGATTCTCTGGCTGGCAAAATGCCACTCCTGACAGCATCTTTAAAATGCACATAAATCAATTGCCTAAATGCGGCTTTAGAGTCCTAACTTTGGGCACCCATGTTTGAAATTTTTGGTGTGACTATTTGCCCAAGGAATGCATTGAATCTAGTATATGGCTCACCAAAGCAGAGAGTTCCACAGTCCCTTTTTATCTGAAACCACCTTCCAAACTTCTCTCAGAGATCTATGTCCAAACTAAGCTGTTACAATGTGAAACAAGCCACGGAAAAATCATAAGCATAATCCTTTTTAGTAGCATCTCCAGAAGGATCAGACATCCAGTTCCTGACACCGCTATCTGCATAGCTGAGAGATCAACTTACACATTTTTCTATTATGAAACAGGCTGGCATAGGATTTTCCAGTGGCGAAACCCCAGCTCCGCTGCAGTCAGCGCATTTTGTCATTGATCTCAATGAAGCACGGATTTCACCTCAAATATATAATTTTCGAGTGCAACGAAACCAGTTGTCCAAGACAAGACCGGAGGCAGGCAATGGACAGTCTAAGGACAGCTCTGTCACTTCTAGTCAAAGTTAAACTGTTAATTTTTGTTAAAAGCTCTCCATTATTGTTTTGTGCCAGAAGGGAGTAAAACCACTTTCCCGTGTACACTAGGATGACCAGATGTCCCAATTTTATAGGGACAGTCCCGATTTTTGGGTCATTTTTTTATATAGGCTCCTATTACTCCCCATCCCCACCCCGATTTTTCACACTTGCTGTCTAGTCACCCTAATGTGCACACACATGCACCTCTACCTATTATTTTCTTTTCCTGATACATCCCACTCTTCCACCCCCTTAGCATGTGACATACACCAGGATAGACTTCCTTAGACTAAGAAGCAGTGTGCTGGGGACATAAATTACGGGTTAGTAAGTGGATGGGAATCTAAAGGCCAAACTGGAATAAGGGCTTGGGCCAAACCTAATTGAAGTCTATGAGAATCTTTCCACTGATTTCAGAGAGCTCTGGACCAGGCCTTCTATCCAAAATAATTCCATTGACTTCAGCAGCATAACTCTCAATTTACACCAAAATAACAGCCAGAATTGCCCCTAGATTTCTCATTCAGCAACCAGACTCTGGGCCTGTGTGGAACCCCTCTGAAGTCAACTGAAGGATCAAGGCCTTAGTTAGCTGAAGTTATACTCTTAGAAGAAGGTGTAAATCATACTAATTTTCACTTCTGCATTTGGCCCACTGGTTTCAATGGAGCCCTTCCTTACTAATGAAAGGAGAAACAAGCCCAGTGTGACTACTCATGTGAGTAACAGCCACTTGAGTAAGTGTGGGTTTGTAGGATCAAATCCTAAATCTTTGTTTTCTTATTAATGGCTCTATTGGTTGTCTTATTTTTTCACCCTCTACATTCTCTGTGTTTCTCTTGATAATGCTAACAATGCAGAAGTTGTTTTGCTCACTGTGGCTGTTTAAAGCTTTGTTTTTAATAGCAATTAACTTGGGGGTGGTAGGGATGGGTGGGAAACCAACTTATCACTCACCCACATTGTTTGTAAAGTTAGTGTTTAGTTTGACGTAGTGATGTACACTTCTCCTGCGCCAGCTCTACTTCTTTAAACTTAGCAAACTTTCATCTGCAGCATCTCTTGCCAACAAAAACAGTCATTCTGTTTTTGCTTAATATAGTCCTCATTTGGTCAAACTGATATGCTTAAATATTTAATGTGCCTGTTTTTGTATCCCAGTTCTTTTCAGTGCCTGGCATTTGGAACCTTATTAGTTCCTAGAAGCTATGGTGATTGGAACAATAAGAACAGATGAGAGAAAAGAGGGATATCACCATTTCCCAAACTGTTTTTAATAGTCACTTCCACATAACACAGCCTCCTTATCTGACCTTTTCATAGCTCTTCTACTTGCCTCTAGGATCTGAAAATGTATCGCCACAAAATTAACAAAATCCCCTTTCTTCCTGATTCCTTAGGACCAAATTCTGGCATCTCTTACTCAGGCTGAGTAATATCTTATTCTGTAAATAATCCCATTGAAATCAATGGGACTACTTGTTGTGATAAGAGTGGACCTTGTCAATTATTTCTGTTATTTAATTATAGCTTGGTCTAGCCCTAGGATTTTCTAATGGAACTCTGATTTGGGGGCATTATTTATTTATATTGCCCTTCCAGGACATATGCGCCTATGGTGAGATACTGTATGGACCAACCTTAACTCTCCCAGGTAGATGCTTAGCAGGTGAAATTCCTCATAACTCCACTTACTGGCACTATGACAATTCACACCAGATGCTGCATCCCACTGTCTTCAGTACAAGTTGGTAGCATTTAGGACTTCTCAGAATTGGGCTCATTTCTGTAAATAACTGCTACTTTTTAATACAGTCATCTTCCCAAGTCAGTAGAACACTGTTCTTATCCTTGTGTCTTGTTATGTTTAATTTGCACACTGCTTATTTAATCTACAGGAGTTGTTTCTATTCCTCTTTCACATCCAGAAAGGGGGAATAAAACTCTTGTCATTTCCAAAGGCTTTGTTCATCAAACACATTTTTCATAGGCTAGATATTTGTTGATCATTAGTACATCAGGAGAGGCAGGCTGTCTTTACCCATACGCAAAGTACGCAGCTGTGTAGGGCACCAGGCCAGCCCCCCCATCGGACGCCTGGGGCCCACCACATGGAGGCCTGCCCTTCCCCCTCCCCCCGCAGGGGGACTGCATAGGGCCCCAGAATAGCTAGGGACAGCCCTGAGGACAGGCTTCTGTGTCTCTGCCTACAAGGAACACAATCTATTTCTCTCTGTAGAACTGAGCCATTTGAACAACTCTGAAAACCCCACTTTCCACTTCACTTCCTGTAAAGAACTTTACGCATGCTCTGAAAGCTGACCTTTCACTCAAACAGCAATCTGTGTTACTGAAAACCTCTTAGACGAGAGGAATTCTATTGAATAGTTTGAACATAGAATGATTATTCTATTTCCCTAGGTTTGTTTATGTTTCTATACTGCAAGAGAATGTCAAATCATCTACATGTATGTGGCTAGAATCAATTAGGATGAATTCTTTGCATACATTAAATCAAGGCATATTCCAAAAATGCATATTTAAGTAGTCGTCAGTGTTAGTTTGTCCTAATCTGCTTCTTAAAATACAGCCATGAGGGAACTCAATAAAAGCTCACTACAACCACCACCAAGATCCTCAACTTTCCATGAGTTCAGGAAGTCTAATGCACAGCACCAGAAGTTATCAAATGCATGCAAAGTACATGATGGAAATTACTAAGGGAAGCCTATGTTATTAACTGTTTGCAACAGGCCTGACAAACAAGAAAATTATCAGCAGAATCATATACAGCAGGGGTCGGCAACCTTTCAGAAGTGGTGTGCCAAGTCTTCATTTATTCACTCGAATTTAAGATTTCGCATGCCAGTAATACATTTTACCATTTTTAGAAGGTCTCTTTCTATAAGTCTATAATATAGAACTAAACTATTGCTGTGTGTAAAGTAAATAAGGTTTTTAAAATGTTTAAGAAGCTTCATTTAAAAAAATAAAATACAGAGCCCCCAGGACCAGTGGCCAGGACCTGGGCAGTGTGAGTGCCACCAAAAATCAGCTCCCGTGCCACCTTTGGCATGTGTGCTGCAGGCTGCCAACCCTGACACAGAGATTGGGCTTGGTTTTTAAAATGGTTTGAGACAAAACTGCACACCCAAATTGAGTGTGCAGTTACTATGTCTGCTAGAGCAAATGAAGTAATTGTGTATGCAAATGATTAGATCTGATCATTAGTGCATGTTATTACCCAATTCAAATGTGCAGTTAGCATAACTGTATGTGAAAATCACGTGCAGAATTGCATACAATTGGGTGCCTGCTAATATTGTAAAAATCAGACCCATAATCTCTACTATTAATGTAATTAAATCAGAGCAGTGGAATTCTGCATGCTGGATAAATCTAATTAGATTCAGTTTGTAACGATTTGCCAATAAGAGAGTGACTAGACAGATCTGTGAGCAGGCAGCATAACTATAACACTGCTTCATTCTTTACTCAAAAAAGGAAAACTCAATAGTATACTTAATCTAAAATACCAGGGAAATTAAAAACCTTTGCCAAAAGAAAGATTCAAGACTGAATTGGAATGAGCAAAGTCTTCCTTAGAAAATAGGTTTGCTGTTTGTATTAAACAGAAGTTTTCCACTGTACACCAACCTTTGTGAATTACATTTAGCTTTATTTGTTTACATCCTGAAACTACATACTGGATGTGATCAGATTTTACCTTGTATCCCTGGTCCACAGTCTTCCAAGGGAAGCAGTGGAAACTCCACCACTTAGGCCATGTCTACACTAGCGGGGAGTGGGAGGTCGACCTAAGATATGCAACTTCAGCTATGTGAATAGCGTAGCTGAAGTCGGCACATCTTAAGTCGACTTACCTGGCATCCTCTCGGTGGCAGTGGGCTCCCCCGTTGACTCCGCTTACTCCTCTGGGCGAGCTGGAGTTCTGGAGTCAACAGGGTGCGCCTTTGGGGATCGATTTATTATGTGTAGATGAGACACGATAAATGGATCCCTGATAGATCAATCAGTACCCGCTGATCCGGCAGGTAGTGAAGACAAACCCTTAGAATATTTCTCACAAGACTATGCACTAGCACGGGGGTGGGCAAACTATGGCCCGCAGGCCAAAACCAGCCCGTGGGCTCCTCCTAACCAGCCGCTGAGCTCCCGGCTGTGGAGGCTAGCTCTTCCCCCATTTCCCTCTGTCCCCCTCCCCTCACAGCCTCAGTGCACCACGCGAGCAGCGCTCTGGGGAGTGGGGCTGCACACTCTGGCTGATCAGCGCAGCAGCGTGTCTGGTGACGTGGTAAGGGGGCCGGGACCAGGGCGGGTGGTTGGATAAGGGCCAAAGGATCTCGGGGGGCGGTCGAGGATGGGAAACGGAGGCATTGGATAGGGTGTGGGAGTCCCAGGGGGCCTGTCAGGGGGTGGAAGTGTGGCTAGGGGTTGGGGCAGCCAGGGGACAGGGAGCGGGAGGTTGGATAGGGGGTGGGGTCCTGAGGAGTTATTAGGGGGTAGGGGAGTCTCTGGAGAGGGCAGTCAGGGGCCAAGGAGCAGGGGAGCTTAGATAGGGGGTGGGCTCCTGGGGAGGCAGTTAGGGTGGGGGGGTCTCCAGAGGGGACGATTAGGGGACAAGGAGCAGGGGGGGGAGGGGGAGGTTGGATGGGTTGGGAATTCTGAGGGGGGCAGTCAGGGGCGGGAAGTGGGTGGGGGGTGGATAGGGGACGGGGCCAGGTTGTTTGGGGAGACACAGCCTTCCCTACCTGGCCCTCCACACAATTTTGAACCCCAATGTGGCCCTCGGGCCAAAATGTTTATCCACCCCTGCGCTAGCAGATATTTTGTAGGGAACAACTGTACACTGAAAGGAAGCTGAATGAAAAGATGATCTAGAAGCCATTACTTTCTCTGAGTCCAATGATTCATAATGTTGGGTTCTGCAGATTGTAAGCTTATAATGCTAGCTAGTGCCAATTATGAATGCACTGGCCATTTGTACTGCATTTGAATTTCTAAGTGATTGTGATTTATAGCAAAACATATCAATGCCCCAAAGTATTTCTCCTTGAGATTTGTACTTAAGTATTCATTCTTCCCCGGGGGTGGATTGTACATTTTATAAACCATATCTATGAAAACACAGGGACCAAGAAGTAGCCAAAAGATCAAATGCAGTTTATGGCTCCTCTCCAGTTCGCTCTCTTAGCTTTGGAGATACAGTCCGTGGAGAATGATCATTCTAACAGGCATGAGACCAAGTCACATTCCTCTAACAGTTTTGTTTTTCTGTGCTTGAGTTCTCAGCAAACATGACTAGAAACTGCTCGATTTCATCTTGCCAACTCTCGCGATTTTATCCTGAGTTGAATATTTGGTGCCCCATGTGCTGGAGTCAGGTGGAGTTAAGAATTTCAGGTGTTTTTTTCTTTAAAATGTTTCCAGCCCTCATGGTTGCAGGGAAAACAGGTAAATGTGATGTAAGTGCAGCTTAAAGTCTCAAAAACTGGAAGGCAAAAAGAAGCCAAATTTGATTTTTAAGCCACATTCATGATTTGTGAATGCTCGGACTGGCAATACTGCATCTGTCAAGAAAGACAGAAATAGAGGAAAACAGAATGGCTGTGTGCAGTTATCATTTTTAGAGTATGTAGATTCATAGGCAAGTTAGGCCCAACCATCAGTGCCCAGTGTCAAGCTATCAGTGACAACCTTGGTATCACAAAGTTTACACACTGTTGAGTTTAAAAGACTCAATTCTGTCCTCAAAGCCACATGGTAAGCAAGATACTTATACTGTCAGTGGCGTAAAACCACCATAAATGATATCAGAATCTGGTGCAGAGGTCCCTGGAAAAGCCTGTACCTTACAGGGGTGCTTGCAGTTCCCCTTAGCTGTCAAAATCTCCTAGTCAGTTAGAGAGAACTGTTGGCTGGCATTTCAGGCTGAGGTCAGGCTTTTCAGAGGACACCTTAACCAAATGACTGTAGTAGAGACTTATTTTCCAGTGTTACAGGAATAGGAACAAACTGGAATGATCTTTAGATAATGGAATTCTGACTTCATATACTGGCCTCTTATATTCAGTGTAACAATTATTTATGGTATCATTCAAGGCCTAGCGTTCACACTCAACACAAAGGCTTTGGAATGAACTGCCACTGATAATAGACTTTCCACTCAGAACACTTTGCTACCAGCTATATGTATTTATGAGAACAGATAGTGTGTTACTCTGCAATGTCAGTTCCTGGTTCTACATGAAGTATCTATAATATCAAGGATGACAATTGAAATTTAAGAAAAGCAGCAGCACAGAAGAATTTGCTACTGGGATCATGGAGATCCAAAACCATTGCCAAGCCTGGGCGTCTTGTATGATGACCTGCCAGAAATAGCAGCAAAAAACCAAGGGAGCAAAAAACAGCTGAAGATCTTGCTCTCTGTCTCTATACATTTTACCAAAATTTGCATCCACATGGGACAATTTCTTAGACTTTGTTAAGTCCATAATGAGCATTCAGGTTCTTTTGTAGTAGAGAATGTCTGTGTTTGCTGGTGTGTTGTGGCAGAGCTGCTGGTTGATGTAGCTAGGGTGACCAGACAGCAAATGTGAAAAATTGGGATGGGCAGTGGGGGGTAACAGGAGCCTATATAAGAAAAGGACTCAAAAATCAGGACTGTCCCTATAAAAGCAGGACATCTGGTCACTCTAGATACAACTCAGATTTTCCTGATTCTTCTTAACAGATGAGTCATTTCTTTTTCAGTGGTGATGCACAGTACATTGGCACTCTGCAACCTTCAGGCACTTGGTTTAAACCTATTCACAAAAAGGCAAAATCATTCTGATCAAATGTTGCAAGCGTTCCTAACAAACTGAGTCGGGTGGGTTTGGATTCTTTTCTTTTTATGAATTACTGCCTCCACTGCAAAAAGCAACATGCATTTTTGCAACATTCAACTCCACGGCTAGTCTGACATGGAAAGACCAACACTTTAGAAATAGGCACGCCAAGAACACAGTCCTAGTCGTGGGTTCTTTTAGAGAGTCATTTCTTCTCTTGTGCAGCAGGTTCACAGCTGTCAAAAGGGAAGAACTAACCTTTACTCCGCAACATGCACTCATGCCATCTAATCCTCTAGGATGGGATTTGCAAAGGACTTAGGTACCCAGCTCCTATTTGAAAGTCAGTGAGAGTTGGAGGCCACACTTGGGACCCTTTAATGTTAATATTGTTCTCCCTCAAAGTTAGGCAGGGTTCTCAAACGTCATTGCATGGCGAGCCCCTTCTGACAACAAAATAACTGTATGACCCTGTGGGGGGAGGGACCGAAGCCTGAGCCCACCCGAGTCCTAATGCCCCAAGTGAGGGGCCAAAGCCCAAGACCCACTGCTCCAGGCAGAGGGGCCAAAGCTGAAGCCCAAGGGCTTCAGCCCCAGTCAGGAGGTCTGTAACCTGAGCCCCACTGTCCTCAAGTTTCAGCTTCAGCCCCAGGCTGTGGGGCTCAGGCTTCTGCCCTGGGCCTCAGCAAGTCTAAGCCAGCCCTCGCAACCCCATTAAAATGGGGTCATGACCCACTCTGGGGTCCCAACCCATAGTTTGAGAACTGCTGAGTTAGAGCAATCAATTCATTCTCAAACTCCATTGGCCTCTTCTGAATTCTGCACCAAAATTGTTGCTTGGTGATCTAGATTTTTTGTTGCGTTTGCTCTTAGCACTGACAGATGAGTCTACGTGTGACAAAATTTCTAATCTTTCATCTCCTTACCCGCAAAAACAAATGTGTGAAGTTCATATTTGTGCAGGTCCTCGGCAATGGATCATTGCAGGGGGTGCTGAATGTGCATTTCAACATGGATCCTCACTGATCCCCTGTGTACTCTTCCCCACTCAGATTACTTGTGTGATGTCCTCTCATGTAATGTGCATGTGTGCTGAGGGAAGGGGAAGGGTCTGTAGGGTTGGACAGGCTATTCAGAATACAGGTACCAAATAAGGGCCTGGTCCTGCAAGGTGCTTAGATCCTCTTTGAGGGGTGAGCAACTGAGGGTGTTCAGCAATTCATAGAATACTCTTATGGAAACACCCTACAGAATTATTAGAAAATGGCACCTGAAATAGAGAATTCTATGTCATGGCTTTAACAAATCTGTGGAAAGGATCTTATCTTGTTTCAGCTCTCTAGGTGATTTCTGATAATAGGGGACTCTCTAATCTGAGGCTATGTCTACACTTAAAATGCTGCAGCTGCCGCACTGTAGTACTTCTGTCTCAATGCTCCCTACAGTGAGGGCCGGGACGGGGGGCAGGGGTAAGGCAGCTTCTCCCATCACTTCAGTTAATCCACCTTCCCAAGAGACAGTAGCTAAGTTGATGGAAGAGTTCTTCCCTTTACCTAGCCCTGTCTACATTGAGCTTAGGTCATCATAGCTATATCCTTAGGGGTGTGGATTTTTTACACTCCTGAGACATAGCTATGATGATATACATTTGGTAGACCAGTCTTTAAATCAAGATTGGATGGCAGGTTTGGGTTCAAATAGGAATTATTTTAGGGAAGTTGTATGACCTGTGTCATGCAAGAGGTCAGACTGGACGACCACAGGGGTCCCTTCTGACATGGGAGCCTATGATGGGTGAAACTCTACAGTCTATACTATGCAGAAAGTTAGGCCAGATGATCATAAAGGTCCCTTCTGGCCTTAAAAGTCTCTGAATATGGAGCAGAGTGCAGGTCCTACTCACACTGGTGAGCAGTTACTCACAGAAGTAGTGCCACTGAGTGCTTATGACTGTGGCCTCATTGCATTTTGGTCCTAAATGTCAATAGAACGCCATTGGGTAAGCTCTAGAGGACTCATTAGATAGCTGAAGTGAACAGGGTGACCAGATATCTCAATTTTATAGGGACAGTCCTGATTGTGGGGGCTTTTTCTTATGTAGGCTCCTATTACCTCTCACCCTCCTCCCGGTTTTTCACACTTGATATCTAGTCACCCTAGAAGAGAAGAGAAGCTGAATTTAGCCCAAACACATTAATCTTATTCAGATAAGATCTTGTTAAGTTTTTATTTGATTAATGTTGAACAAAGTCCATTCACTTTGCTGTTGTCATGTAATGGTTCCTGAGGAGCGATCAGGGAATTATCAGATAATAAGCAACAAAAGGAGATACAAGGTTACAGGGGAAAAAAGGTGCAGATTAAAGATTAGGGATCTTTGAATTCTCCATGGTACTTTTCTTTTAAAGTTGATTCCCACCCATATATGTGGCTTTTATTGGAGCAGTCGGGCATAATTCAGCCCTTGTAAAATCTATTGAATTAAGGAAGCTGCCATAAATAAGGGAAGTTTATTGAAAACCTACAGTACAAAATACAGCTAAATTGCTCTTGTTGCTCGTCACTGAGGTGGTTTGGCTGTCTATTGGCTAATCTCCTGCTGCCTTGGTAGATGATTTAGATCTCAATAAACCCTTTTGCCTCTAGTTACTGCTGCACAGATGATGTGTAGCGGTAACAGACTCATTGTGGATTCCACAGAACCAACACCATGTACAACAAGGTGAACTGAGGACAGGATGGCAACAAAGATAGGGGAATAAGCTTTTAACTTTTCATTTTCTTGCTTTGTGCTACTCATTTACAGGTGGGGTGTTATTGGTTCAGCCTGAATGGGGGGTGTGGGGATGAATGATTGTGACCACTTGGTGATTTCTGGTTAGTTTTGGCCCAATGTTTGTTCTCTTTGCATCAATAAAAACAGATCAGACTGAATGGGTCATGCCCACAGTCTTTCCAGGTCATTAATGCCATTAGATTACAATTCTGTAATATGGCCATCTTGATTGCATCCATACTGAAATAAAGTGGGCTCCGAGGTAATGATTTCTGTTAGCTGCAGCATACAGTATTGGGAGACAGGACTCCTGGGGTTCATTCCCAGCTCCAGTATTGACCGTCAATGTGAGCAAGTCATGTAAGCTCTGTCTACACTACAGCCTATGTCAGCATAACTTAAATCGCTCAAGGGTATAAATCAGGGTCGGCAACCTTTCAGAAGTGGTGTGCCAAGTCTTCATTTATTCACTCTCATTTAAGGTTTCGCGTGCCAGTAATACATTTCAACGTCTTTAGAAGGTCTCTTTCTATAAGTCTATAATATAGAACTAAACTATTGCTGTAAGTAAAGTAAATAAGGTTATTAAAATGTTTAAGAAGCTTCATTTAAAATTAAATTAAAATGCAGAGCCCTTCCCCCCCCCCCCGACTGGTGGCCAGGACCTGGGCAGTGTGAGTGCCACTGAAAATCAGCTCATAGGTTGCCTATCTCTGGTGTAAAGAAACTACTCCCTGGGCAATATAAGTTACACTGACACACGCCATCATATGCACAGGGCTATGTTGGCAAGAGAGTTTCACTCATGGAGGTGTTTTTTTATGCCGACAGGCGAGTGCTCTCCTGCTGGCATAGAGCATCGTCGCCAGACACGCTGCAGCAGCGCTGCTCTATCAGTACAGCTGCGCTGCTGCAGCATTATACATATAGACATGGCCTCAGTTTCTCTGTGCCTCACTTTCCCCACCTTCAAAATGGAGATCATAATGCTACCTACTACTGCCCTACTGCATGGGTTTGTGAGACTAAATCAATCTTTGTAAAGTCCTTGAGATATAATTAGTATCGGAATCACTATTACGATTAGAGTTCTTTGTTGAATACCATCAGCATGGTTGGTGTTATTCAACACACAAAGGATGGCAAAGTCTTTCCTTCACAGTACTTCAGCTCAAGATTGGGCTGAGTTGGTCACATCTCCATTAAAGGAGAGTGCTCAAGGAGCCCCCTCCACGTACCTGCTTAGGGACAGATCACAGACACAATCTTTGTGCTCAAGACTTCGTGGGACTAACTTGTTAGCCACACCCGCAAAGGATTGGCGGGTCAGCAGCACTGCCCTCCCTCCACATCACTGGTTTGCTGAAGTGGGGAGTGGACACAGTGGCACCAGTAGAGTAACTGCATTTCCCTTAAACACCAGAGCACATAATGTCTTCAGGGCACTGGAGTGGTGCAATTCAACTTTCCCTAATGTAGAGCTGTGCCTTGGAGGCACACTCATACCATACATAGTTTAATGATCCTCCCTCTGTTTTCCCACTTCTAAACCACAGTCTCCTATCTTCTCATGCAGCCTCCAATTAATGGCAGGTAAAAGCTAGGCTAAGAGTGGGACACTCACAGGCCTGCAATTGCCACTACACTGCCTGTCTTGCTGAATGAGGGTTGTGGTTAGAGGTTTGGCGGCGTGTGTGTGTTCCATCTGTGTGCCACTCCAGCTCTCCGCAGACAGCTGGCATGGCAGACGTTGAGCAAACGGCCCAATGAGCACAAGATCCATTAAGGTATGAAGGCAGGTTGATCGTTGACGAAGCTCGGTACTAGTATCCAGCAGACTCTACCACATCACTACTGCATGTATACCTGTAACAATGGACTAGCACCGTGAACAGCGGGACTTTCTATTCCTCCCTAGGCCAGACAAAGTCACTCGCTCTGAGATACATCTTTATACCCTGATACAAACAAGTTACATATTGCCCCTCTGACATAGTTAGTTACTGCTCCCAATGTGGCTAGTTATCACCCATCACCTTGTATATGTTGGTTCAGTCAGAACATCTCTATTACATACTGTCATCCTGACCTTATCTTTTAGGAGGTGTCAGTGTGTTCCTGTTATCCTTGGGAAATGTTTTTGTACCATCCTTAATATCAGGATGTTCTGGTACCACTTGATTTTGGGATGTGTTTGAGTGAGTTCTCTATGCCTAGCACTTCTTAGGAATGTGTGTTCTTGCCAGATTCAATGAGCAGGTCCTGACTCTTGCTCATAGCTTGTCTTTGCTTTATATTAGTAAAATTTTGACTATTACATTAGTCCAGGCCTCAGACCTCATACCAGGCCTTTGATGCAAGGGCTTATGTTTTGGGCTCTCTTCCTACTACAAGGGTAATTTGAGGACAGGCCACGCTAGAAAGCATTGGCAGTGCCAACCTCAGAACAAAGCAACAAACTGACTTTACAAAGTCCCAGTATGTGGCATTGGATTGTGGCAGTGTCTCAAATGGTTGGCAGTGCCTGTAAAGTCTTTCTGCTTTGGCTTGATCCTTGCCCTAGTTTGGATTTAGCATTACCTTTACATCTTCTGTCATACTGCAGTCTGTCACTGATAGAGATCTACAGCAGTAATGCTAGCTTGCCTTCCCCCAAAAGCTCCATTAACGTTACTTAACTTGGGCTCTGTAATTCAGGAGGGTGTCCCCCCAAAAAACTGCTTCTGAAAAAGGAACCCAGATAAGGATATTGGTCAGGATCAGGTTCAGGGATTGGGACCGGAGGAATTCTTTGTCTGTGAATTCAAGTTTGTAAAGTTCAGTTTACGTTTCTTATGCAGCCCTGACGTTCACAGGCAGCCTACACAATCTAACTGAACAATGAACTGCAGGAAACATTCCTCTGCTTTCTTTGCTGAACTGCTGGAATGGGATTCAAAGCTAGGATTTATAGAGTTAAGAATTACATAAGGTTATATTGTTACAAAAAGTGCAGTTTACATTCAAAAAGATTGTATTTTTTTACTTACTGCATCAGTGTTGTAGAATTTCATAAGCAGACAGTATATTTTTCCATTGTCCAGTTCAGGGGTTCTCAACCTTTTTCTGAGACCCCCACAACATGCAATAAAAACTAGCCACAACTGTTTTTCTGTCTATAAAAGCCAAGGCCGGTGTCAGGGGATAGCAAGGAGAGCAATTCCCCAGGACCCCACACCACAAGGGGCACTGCAAAGCTAATTTGCTCAGGCTTTGGCTTCAGCCCCACTCATGGGGTTCGGGGAGCCGGGCTGCAGAGCCACAAGGCAGGACTTTGGCTTTCTGCCCTGGGCCTTAGTGAATCTAATGCCAGCCATGCTTAGCTGACCCCCTGAAAACTATTTGCGGCCCCAGGGGCCCTGGACCTCTGGTTGAGAATCACTGTCTTAGAGCACTATTCAAAAGCTGAAGGAAACCTATCAAAAGCCAAAGTGATTAAACTATACATAGCTCCTATTACTTTGCTTTAATAATAATAATAATAAAAAAAGGACCTCACATTGATGCCTCAACTTGAAATACAGGAGCAATGAGGTTATTTTTGCTGTATGTCTTCTAGGCTAAGTAAGAAATATTGGTGGTCCCCATTGGTGTCATCACAGTGCACATCACAGAATAAATTCCTCAATGCCTAGAAACAGCCTTCTAATCAAATTACAAAGAAGAGTGATCAAGCTGGACTGATGAATTTCAGAAATATCATCTAAGGCAGATGTGTTAAAAACGCTGAAACGACATAGGAACTTGCCTAAATAAAATTTACAAACAGTGCCAGCTAACTGAGAAAAAATAGCAATAACCTTTTAAAACATTAATTTAGGCTTGTATAAGAATACAAAGAACCTCTAGTTTTTGAAAGCAGGCATTGTCTCCCCTTTTTATTTCAATAGAACTGTGGCTTGAATACAACACAGCAGGGTGTTTGTTTTCTAAAGTTGGGTCATTATCAGAGTGTTCAATGCAGTTTGCCAATAAGCCTTTATTTGGCAAAGCTTAAAGCTGCTGACAAATGAGATTCTTCCTGGAGCAGTAAAACAAGGCCCCGCTAAATATGCCTAATTACAAAAACACACTGAGTGCTGTTGGGAAATATGTGAATTTGTGACGATTCAAATGAACGACTTCAAATCAGAAAGCACGGAAACCCTCCAGTGTCCGACACCTCACACCCCAGCCGACTAGTGTGGATATAAACTGTATAAACCTGTAAATATCTTTGAACAAACATTTGGGGCCAAATTCGTCTCTAGTTTACACCTAGGCCTGGCAGATTTTTTTTTAATCATTTAAACTGATAATGTTTATTTTTAAGAATTTTTTTAGCTCAATTTAAATTTTCACAGTTTCTGGAAGTTATAGAGGTATCAGACTACAATTTAATGACACTAGACTTCAATATGAAAAAAGTTAAAGCTTTATAAACACTTAGACACAATCTACACAAATGTAAGATCAAAGTAAGGACTAGGTTAATGCGGTGTAAGTCAGGTCCCATGTTTTCAACCATATCTTCAAGGATTTGCTTAATTGGCCTCAAAAATACTGAGCAATTGCCTTCTCTAAGCACCTGTTTTCCCTTGGCTCCTACAACTTTTCATCCCTATGCATTAACTGACGAAGAGATTAGCATGTAACTAAATCCCATTTAAAACAATGTAATTCTCCATGCTCCTTTCTTGGGTAGGATCAGGTTACTGTAGGACTAAGTTTATTATTAGTATTACTGTAGCATAAAAGAGCCCTAATCATGGATCAGGACATCATTGCGCTAGGTGCTGTATAAACACAGAACAAAAAGATGCTCCCTGCCCCAAAGAGCTCTAGTTTTCTGGGAGAACAGAGTTTGAGTTCAGTGATTATTCTCACACAATCACAGCTACAGATAAGGTCAATGCATCTGTCATAACTCCACAGTAATCAGTGATGTGACACACTGGAGATGAATTGGCCGTTGTGACAAGTGCTGTTTTTAAAGTGCTTTAACCTACAGTAGACTTCGGTTTCTAGTTTATCTTCAATCAGCCAGCAGCTATGTGTGCTCAACACCCTCTGATGAGAGAACGCAAGTATAAAGAACAGCAGTCAACGAGACTGATGTACAGAAAGTGCTTTCAAATTGGCTTTCCATTGCAGAACAAAGTCCATTAGCTGACAGAATAAAGCACTGATGATGCAGTGATTACTCTTCTCTTCAATTTCAGGACATTTAACAATATTCCTAGGCAAAACTCAAGGTAAAATGCAGTCCAGGGTTAAATGGCCAGATTCTCAGAAGGTGTAAGTCAGTGTTGCTTCAGTGAACTCCACTGACTGCTGATCTACACCAGCTGCAGCATGGCACAAATTATCTATCAATTACTTAAAGTGTAGTTCTATTTAAAATAACATTTTGGAGTTCCAAGTTATTACCTCTCAGTGATTTCCAGATCACATTTGCTCAGTTTCCAAGACATTTTTCTAAGCACTACTTGTATAAATGCACGTTTCATTCTCAAAGGTGTCTCAGTCTCTTGGGAGCAAAGAAAGTCAATAGGATTTAGCTTTTAAATATACTAAATCACTTTTGAAAATGAGACTTAGGTGCTTTTTTCAATTTTTACACTACATCTCAAATTGACCTTAACTACACCAGTAATACACCTCATTAAGGTCAAAATTACTGGTGATGATGTACAAGCAGGAAAGAACCCTACTCAATTTTCAGATCGCAGATTAAGTTTGCAGAGCTGGCAACCTGGGCGAAAGACTATCTTTATTTGCAAAGTGATCAAATTTGATCTCTGAATAACTGAGACACAAAAAAGAGAGCCCAACATGAAAATCTTTTAAAAGAATACTTCAAGGGGGAAGGGGAACCACATGAGAATATGGACAAGATGTCCAAATACACAAAACATTAGCCTGCAAATTCAGAGTTGACCTTAAAAAAAAAAATCTAATTATTTGAAAGTGTTGAAGTGCATAGTTTGTGTCACTCAACTCTCCAATTATACCCAAAGCTAAACTCTTGGTTTTGAGGTGCTCATAAAGAGCTCTGATGTGACCACCTGGAATTACACATAGTGCTGGGCATGTAAATGCCAGAAAATATCCACACATTGGAAGGCATTCACAATACACAACAAACGTGATCAGGGTTGATTTATGAAGAAGGATTCAAAGTTGTAACTATGTATAAGCGGACTGAGTGAGAGAACACTTGATATGAACACAGAGCTGGGAGAGTTAATTATTTAGTATAGTAGAGGGTGTGTAACTAGGAGCAACAGAGTAAAACTAAGAAAATTAAAATTTAGGCTGAATATCAAAAACTTTCTAAGTGTGAAGTGTATTAGGCTGTGCAGAAGTTTCCAAAGTGACTGAGAAGTGGTAGAAGCCACTTTGCTTGAGTTATTTAAAGTAGACTGGAATAATGGAATATGTACTGTAGGAAAATGTACCTGCAGGAAGATGAGCTAGCTGACCTAGTGACCTAGACAGCTCCCTGCACCTTCCAATCTCTTATTTGTATAAGTCCCAAATGACCTTCCAGACAATGTTGGGTGAATCACTTCAAGTCAAATGAGACACTGAATCTTTTCCCGTAGGCCTACACTGCCATTAAACACACACGGTCAGGCCCGTGCCAGCTGATCTGGGTTCAGGCTAAGAGCCTGTTTAACTAAACTGTAGACATTCAGGCTCAGGCTACAGCCCAAGCTCTGGGACCCTCCCACCTCACAGGGTCTTAGAGCCCTGAATCCAGCCCGAGCCCAGATATCTACATTGCAATTAAAAAGCCCCTTAGCCCAAGCCAGATTCAGCTGGCGTAGCTCAGGCACAAGTTTTTAATGGCAGTGTAGACAGATCCTGAGAATCAATTTACACCAAACCATTTCCGAAGTAATCTTTTCCCCCACTTGGTCTGGAATTGGAAGTGGCAAAATGCCCTGTGTAAGATTTTCCCATAGAATTTCCAGCTGGTACTAGAAACAGAAGTTGCCAGAAATCTGGTGAGAAAACTTGTTCTCAGGAGATTTTCAAACCAACTCTGCAGACCCTAGGGATTATTCCAGTAAGCATCTGAAGTTGGCAATATCATCTGAACCGGTTCCAAACTCCGCTTCTTTTGAAACTCACCCTTTACTAGAGAGAGTAGAGTATTGTTGCATTATCAGAGTATCTGCAAGCAAGCAAGCAATGAAATATTAGTCCAAGGAAGCACAAGCAATGGCTGTGCAGGTACAGTACCCCTCAGACACAAAGTGAAACCTGTATGACTGTCAGATTTCTGAATGTAAAAGAGAAGAGAGCAAAGATATTTGTCTTGCTGCAGTATTATAGACAGAGACTGTTTCCAAATAATCTCTTCATTACTCATCATAGAGGCGAAGTTAATAGCTGAGGTGAAACTGGAACTAGTACTGGTGTTCTGCGGGAGACACTGATTACCTCTGTTTTTGTACTGCACCACCCAATGGGGTCCTGATTAATCATAATAAATCCCACAAATGATTTCAATCTCATTTTTAATATAAATTGTGATATTGTCACTTTTCCTTCATATACTGCAAAGAACTTTAACTGAGATCTTCGTGTATCAGGCCCAAACCACTAGCCTGCTGAGTGACCTTGGACAAGTAACTTCTTCCATCTGTTCCTCAGTTTCCCCATCTGGGAAAATGGGATAACGATCATGACCTCCTTTGTAAAATGCTTGAAACCTGCTGAGGAAAAGGCGTATATAACAGCTGAGTATTATGATTTCAAGTGCTTTGAATATCTCAAATGAAAGACACTATGCAATTTACTACCATAATGCATTAATGAATTCTCACATTCTTTAAACTGAAATCAGAAAGTGCCTTATTGCTGTGAAAAGTTTCCATACTAACAACTCTTTTTCATGGTGAAATGCTACAACTGCTCAAGAGTCAATACAGCTATTATCTCTTTTGAAGGATAGAGATAAGGTGTATGTGATAGGAAATTTGTTGGGTGATGTTTCAAGTTATATGTTCAGCGCAAACATATGCATCAGGACTATTACAACACACTGCTTAGCCTAAGCTGAACAATACTTGTATTATTCTAGTAAGTGAAATGAGGTCCCTGCTCTGAATACTGGTAGCTAACTGGCCAGTAACATTAGCAAAATATTTCTGATTGCTGGCAGTTGGCTATTGAAAAAGCACACAAATTATGAGATTCTTTTGTGGTCATATAATATATCAGCAGCATCTTCCTGTTTTCTGTTTCAATAGAACCCTTCACGATCAGAAGCAGTAACTCTAGAGTTCAAGCTTCTTGTTCTTGCCTTCAAGCTCCTGCAAAACAATGCCCGTCCATATTTATCAGCTCCTGTCCCTCTAGGTATCATGTCCCACCCTGTCATTCTGACAGTGATATTTGCTGTGTAATATACTGTTTGTCTCTCACAACCTCTGATTAAATGGCACACATTTAGCCTTGGTGATGCAGCATCTATAAATGCAAAGATAGAAGAAATGCAATAAGAGCTTTTTATAATGTAATAAAAGTAATTTAATTATGACCAATTAGAAAATGTGATTATGAAATTTAAATAAAACTTTAAGAAAGGAATCTATTACTTTTGAAAATATAGATTTAGTTAAAAAAAGTTAATTATGAAAATTTTTAAAGAACATGAAAACATTTGATACTTTTATAAAGCACTGTTTTAAGGAGCTCTGTAGTTAAGCCTCCAAAGTTTTCTGGTTTCTGGAAAGCTGAAAAAAAAAGTTTTGCTTTTCAGATTGGTTTTCAGGTTTCCTCCCCATCCCCTTCCTCTTTTCACAGTAACACAACTGAAAAAAGAAAAGAGGGGTTTGGGCTTTTTTTTTTTTTAATCAAACAGGAGAAGAAAAGGGAAACAAAAAATTTCAGTTTCAGTGTTTAAGCTTTCAGCTCTTTTTGGAAGAAATAAGACAGTTAAAATTTCCTATTTTTTTTAGTTTTAAAAATATTTTTAAAAGGTCTTTTGTCAAAAAAATTAAAAGGAAAGAATTTCAACCACTTGTAATAGCAGGTTCTTCATACTATGCAGGCTTTTAACTCAGCCATTAGAAGCTAATACATGATAATGTAGGAGCCTTTTAATACTGCAGCGATGGGACATATCCCAAGCCACAAAACTGATAGTACAATATAAATTAGACTTACAAGGAAAACAATAGTTACAATTTTAAAATATAAAGACTAAAGTATTGAAATAGAAAACCAGATCCATAGCTGGTGTAAAGCTGATTTACATCACCTGAGGATTTTGCCCAATGTGTGTTTCTTTAGCACAAACCAAGATCTGCATGCATCAGAAATATCAAAGTTAGATTTGACACCATAGAATGAGCTTGATTCACAGCTGTGTCATGTTGCCGTAAAGCTAGCATAACGCCACTGAAAGAATTGATTTCAGTGGAACTGCACCGGCATAAAATTGGAGTAATGAAGTGGTAAATCTGGCCCACTATATTTTGTTTGTTCATCAAAAGGGTATTTAAATACTTTTATTAAATATAAACAGCCAGATCAGCTGAATGGAATTATGGCAAATGGACACCAGGTGAGATTCTGGCCCATTTTATTTTGGATAACTTAGGATACATCTACACTACAGCCCCTACTGCAGCTGTGCCACTGTAGCATCGGAGCATAGATGCTTCCGGCACTGTCAGAAGGGTTTTTTTCCTGTCAAAGTAGTTAATCCAGTTGTCTGAGAGATTTCAGCTAGGTTGACTGTGTCTACACTGGGGGTTAGGTCAAGCTAATAACATTGCACAGGCTGTGAAATTTTCACCGCCCTGAGCAACACAGCTAGGTCAATCTAATTTTTTATGGGTAGCCCACGCCTTAGTTAAATTAATCACCAAAAAAACAAAAGAAAAGGACCTTGACTGAGAAAATAGAAAAGATCTGTATCACATATGAGAAACACTAGACAAAAAATACCACTATCTGAACTCACAATTTTGGCAACAACAACAATCAAAAATAGACATTCTCTGGTAGGCTATACAGCCTTTCCTTGCCAGCTAAGGGAATTTGCAGGTGTTAGATTACCCACAGGAGGTCTGGCTGGTTGTTCCCTTAGGGCAAAATTCTGCTCTTTGATCCTCAGTGCTGATCTTGATGGGAGTTCTGCATGAGGTTCAAGTGAAAAAATATGCAGTAACAACCACACACAGTAGAAGAAATCCAGAGTGTAGAGCTAAGATTTTGCCCTAAGAGCTTTGCTTTCTCTGTAAAGGTGGGAGGAATGCTTTCCCCCAGTATTTTAGCTGCAGAACTTCTCTACCAATAGAACACCTAAAATACCAAGACAATTGTTTTTCAGCACAAGATGTTATTTGAAATAAATCTGTGCAGATACATATGAAAAATAAAGCTCCCTCCCTTGGCATTGTCAAGGAATAGCCTGGGTCACCCATCCAGTTTGGTCCTGTACAGAGAGGTAACTAGAGAGCTCTTTTCCTAAAATGGCTCAAGTCAGTGCTCTCACCATACTCTCTATTACAGGTTTCATGTTTAACTTTTATTGTGACTCTTCTCACAGAGCAGATTTGCATTCTGAAAGGTGTTGACATAAGCTCTGTTGTAAAGGTTTCTCTGAATGCATGCCTAGCAGCATTCATTCAAACACTGACCTTTTCCTGAAAATATCCTGTGTTTTTCATATGGAAAATGTGTTGTGCTCCTCCTTAGTACCAGATCTCCCTTTCTTTCCTGTACAGTTTTGGTTTATACACTGATACAGATCATTATGGCGATGATAGGCCTGAATCTCATTTACATTAAGGCCCCTTCACAGTGTGAGGCACAATGTACAATGTCCACAGCCAGGGGAAAGCTCGTCTGTACAGGAGACAGAACTCTCTGTTGGGCTGGTACAAGGCTGTGGAAAGAACTCCTCAGAGACACCAAAAACCTTGCCCTTTTCTGTTCCCAGGGCATAGTGAACTTCACTGACCTCAACTTCAATAATAAGAACAGGGTATAGTTGGCATAACATAAAAATTAAGTGTAAAAAACCAACCAAAATTTACAAAAAAAATAAATTAAGAATATCTTTTACCATTTCTCTCCAAGGGAGAATAACAGAGTAAGGTAGAACTACATGTGACATAGGCTAGTCACAGTGCTTAATGAACTTCTGGAAGGCTCTCAGATTACTACAGTGATAGGGGTGGTATAACAACCTTAACAGAATTAAACAGGATATGTGGGAGCAAGACCTAAAAGTTTTTAAACAAAAAGAGATATGAGAAATATGCCCATTTCTGTGCTGATCATTTGGAGACAAAGAATACTGTGTAAACAAAAACTACTGTGGACATACAACATTTCCATCCCTCAAGAGGGCAAAGAAATTAAGCCAGGAAACTGAGCATCACTTTTCATCTTTATTCCACAAACAAGTTTCATTATTATGAGGTACAAACAGGCTAGAGATCACAGGCCTGATTCTCGTCTCACTGCACCGGTTTCATACCCATTGTAACTTCCTGGGTTTCAACAGAATTCATTTTGACTTTAATATAGTGTAAATGGGAGAATAATCAGACCTTTTGCTCTCTTGAGCCTGTATTTTGTTTCTCTGTGCAGGGTCTAGACTAATCCTTGTGTTAGCTGTCTAAATTTTCTGCTGCAACATGGTAATATGAGCACACTCAGGCACATCATGTACTCCATTTGATGATCCTATTGGTAAATTATTCCATATTTCTCTATTATAGGAGTTTCTTTCACTTTCCTCCAAAATGCCTGGTAATGGTCAATGTCACTGACAGAACACAGGCTAAATGGACCATTATTTTGATCTGTTATGGCAGCTCCTATGTAATAGGACTCATATTAATAATCTTAATCCACAGCAGCAGCAGCATCACAATGAAAACTAAAAAAGCCACCAAAACTAAACACTCCAATGCATTTTAGAAGGGAGCTATACACACCCTAGGCCAGACTCTTCTCTAACACACCTTTAACTGAACCAGTGCAATTCTGGAGTTGTCTACACGGGAAGTTAAACCAAATTAACAAAAGGTGTGAATTTAAAGTACATTAGTTAAACTGCATTAACCCCTTTCTCCCCACCATGGACCTGTCAGAATTGCCAGGCAGCTCTCTGAAGCAGCAGCAGATGCAGGCTAGAGCAGGAACTGGTTAGCACAGAAACAGGCATAGGCCAGAATAGGAGCAGTTTGCTGAAACTACTGGCAGTGAGAATGCTCCCAACCAGGTAGCAACACTGAGCAGATTGGAAAGATACTTCCCTTAAGAGCCTATACGCCTGGCTTGGGATCACTTGGATGGGTCCTCACTTGTGGACTGGCTGAAGCCTGGCTGAAGGAATGGCATAGGGCCTATCTCAAGACCTGCAGGTAACTAACTGCCTCTTGTGACTCATCCCACTCTGGTGCAGAGATGACTCAAGAGGCTTAGGCAGGCTTGAGCTCAGAGGTAACTCAGCGTAAGTCTGCAGCACTGGCACAAAACACTCATAAAACACCTGGGCCAGCTGCTTTGGGCTCACCGGGCTTGGACCTGCAGGGCTATAAAATAAATATTTGCGCTCACGCTGGAGCCTGAGCTCTGGGATCCTCCCCTCTCCAGGGGTCCCAGGATCTGGGCTGCAGTCTGAGTGCAGATATCCAGCTAGTCTTGCAGCTTGAGTCAACTGACACTAGGGTGACCAGAAAGCAAGTGTGAAAAATCAGGACCCAGGGTGGGGGGTGGGGGTGGAGGTGGGATGTTTAATAGGCACCTATATAAGAAAAAGCCCCGAATATCGGGACTGTCCCTATAAAACTGGGATATCTGGTCACCCTAACTGAAACGGGCCATCCACAGGAGGCTAAGACTCATAGGTAGCACAGGATCCCATAGTTAGCTTAATTCACTTCTAAATCAAAAGCAAACTGAGGTTATTTTGCTTCTGAATGAGAGCATCCACACAGGAATTAATGCACTTTAAATTCACCCCTTTAGTTAACATGGCTTGTTAAACTGGCCTGTGTAAACGTGCCCAAAGTTGCACTTGTATGTTTTAGATGCAAGCTAAACCACTGCTGTGGCTACTCTTAAATTGAAAGGGTTTTGCTAAATTGGTTTAAAAAAAGAAAAACAAGTGCAACTTCTGTGAGCAGACAAGGCCTATGATGCTGGGAGAATGGGAATAATAGGTAAATGAGGAATCCCTTAAGTTTCTTTGAGTCATAGCTGTGCTTCTGGTCTAAAGCCCTGTTCTCTCCTAGTCTGCTGCCTCTATTAGAAAGTGTTAGATTCTTTTTAAAACCGTCAGTTAAGTTTCAGTTTGCTTCCCAAGACTGACAAAAGGGACTTAATCCTTCTTGGAATTTGCAAGCTGTAAAAGGCTGAGAGTTAGGCCAGTTTGGTGGACGTTTGACTTGAGAATTGTTAATATTGTTTGGGGGCACAGGTTTGCTCTGATTGATTTGTCTGACCTGCCCAACTCCAGCTGAGAGTCAGGGGAGCACCTACACCAGCATGAAACTGGTGAAACAGAGTGGAGAATCAGGCCTACTGAGTGAAACCTTGGCCCCACTGAAACCAATAGCAAAGCTCCCATTGATTTCAAGGAGGCCAGGATTTCACCCATTGGCTTTAATTCTCTGTTATGCTCAGGAAAATATCAGAGTTTGAAATAATTAGGTTTAACTGACAGAATAAAAACATTGTGAAAAAACTCCCATCCAGATGCTTTTGACTTGTTTTGTAGAGCTGAAGGCCCTTATCTTCAGAGGGAGTTAAGTGCCTAAATATCTTTACAATCGAAGCCGAAGTTCTTCTTATGAATGACATCAGGCCTGCTGAACCATTTAGAAAATGCAAAGGAAGACTAACAACAGCTACAAACATCTTTTTGGAAGGAGGATAATGGACATAATTTGCAATCAATTAAGGGAAATATTTAGACATGCCATTATCACTTTCTGGCTGGATTACTGTAATCCATTATTTACAGGTCTCTGTACTACAGTATTTCCTTAAGGGATTTGCAACTTTTGCAGAACTCTGGCTCCAGAACACTCTCATTACTCCTGTGCTGTGAGAACTTTCTTGACTTCCTCTGAAGCAGATAACTTACTTTAAAGATATTTTGGTTATACGCTTTAAGATTCCAAGAGTTTTTACACTGGTCTCAAATTTTACTCAGACTTCGATTTAAAGTCTGCAAAGTTGGAATAATATCAGGAGGTTTACTCTAAAATAAAGGATTACCAACTTCTCTCCTAGAGCAGGATTATGAACAAAGGTGCACAATGGGACATTTTCTGTCCACTTAATGTCACACAGCTAATAGTGAGAATTAGCACTTTTCCTTAGTTAACTTCAGCAATTACTCATGGGCCTCTGTGTTACGTGACTGTGAGCTTATACTGCACTGAGTGAATTTTCAAAAGGATCTCAGCCAAGGTCTTGAGTTACTATTATGTTACTCCAGTTTCAAATTGGTGTAACTCTACTGGAACTAAGTGAATGGAGTTACACTACTGCACAGGGGGAGTTCAGCAATGGGACTCAAACCCCAAATCTTGATATCTGAAACCACAGTTTTGCTCAGAGAAAAACTTGCAATTTGAGCTCAAACAACATTTGCTTTGCATTCACCAATCATGGGGCTGGGCACCAAATGCAAAGAAGTGTTGTCACAAATATGCGGACCACTCTTGAAAATGTGCTCGTTTTGTCCCAGAAACCAAACGTAAGGATCCATACTGGCATGCATTTAAAAAAAGACTATTAAAACAGCCAATTAGAAAACCAAAAGCCCCATCTTTGTCCCTTATTATATGTTAATCAGTATAAAGGCTGAGAGAGCAGGGCACATGCTCATTTGATTTTAGTTTATCTTTATATTCTCATCCTGTTTAGACAGATCTTTGCCTTCCCAAGCTATTCATTTTCATTACCCGGTCAATTTGTAATTAGCCATAGCATCTTCCATTCTGTTAAATACTAAACGAAAGAGCTGAAGGTTACTCTAAGTTCTTTGAAATGGAGCTCATATTCCTAGACTGGGCTAAGTAAAAGAACTTATAACTATGCCCCAGGAGAAGTACTGAAATCAATTTTCTGATGGCACCAATAAAAATACACATTTTTTCCTCTCTGTTGAGCGTTTCTTTCCCTAAAGGTATCATCTGTGCACAGAACTTTTTCATTTGCCTCAGCATGGTCTACACAGGGCAGTTAAAATGTAATGCATGAGAGTGCTCTGCAATTCACCTCTCTCTACCGAATGGTCTGTGGTACCTCTTCTCTCAGAAATCAGCCTGTCATCCTAGGGAACAACTGCCTAGTTGATTTGCCTATGGCTAGAATGGCCCCTGGGCAAGGATATGGGGCAGCTGCAGTAGAGGGGCCGAGGAGCTGGAGCACAAAATGGCTCCTGTGGTCCTGTGCCTCTCTCATTCCTCCACCCCCACTCCTTCCTTTCCATTTCCCCTTCTCTTTTCCCCTTCTCCCTCTTGTTCTCCTGCCTTCTCCTCTTTGCTCTTGGCCAAAAAGACTGAGGCCTTATCTAGACTATACAGTTTTGCCAGCAAAAGGCAGCTTTCGCCGATAAAACAGCGGAAGGGTACACACCACAATGCTCCTCCTGCTGTCAAAACTCTCCTGCTCTGCTGACAAAATAAAACCACTTCCACGAGAGGCGGGGAACTTTCTGAGGCAAAGTTGGAACTGGTTGGCGTAGACGCTGCATTTGCTAGTCACCGTAACTGGCCTTCGGGGGTATCCTACAATGCCCAGCGTGACCGCTCCGCTCGCCATTTTGAACTCCACTGCCCTGCACCCAGCTACACAGGCATGCACCCCTCCCATCTCGAAGCCCCGGGGAAGTTCTGAAACTGCTCAGTGTGGGGAGCTCACATAGCTACTGCCCAGCTGAGCATGCTGGCTCCTGCAAGCAAACGCACTCCCGCCTGGACTGCTGGGGAGAGGGGTGGATCTCTTGGGTCTGTGGGGAGAGGAGGCTGTGAGAGACCTCGGAGGGAATCACGGAATCATGGTCATTAATATGGAGTCCTGCTCTCCCAGCACTAGGAGCGCAGCGGCAGGCAGGGCGGACTGCTGCTATGGAGAATGGGGGGAGAGACTGGTCAGCTATGCAAAGCCGGGGCTGATGTTGGGGTGTCCCTCCTACCCCCACCGCTGAGATGGGGTCTCCACTGAGCTGGGGTGAGGAGACAGGGGGATACCAGCTTCTGTGCACCAGCTTCTGCCTCAGGATTCATTACTTCCAGCTGTTGTCTTAACTTAAAGAGACAGTGTGCTGACATACTCACTCCCATACACACACACACTCTCCTAACACACATTCTGTCTCTCTCTGTTCCCTACCCCCGCCCCCACACACACTCCTTGTCACACACGCCCCCCTCCCCACACTTCTGTGGGCTTCTTCTGTTAGTGTTCACAATGTCAGTTTGGTCATATTACCGAGTGCTACTTTAAGAAGTGATTTTAAATGTGTTATTTTTGGGGCACACACAGCGATCGTGACAAGATTCATAGCATGGTGCAAACAAACAATGCCAGGCTCAGCACACTAAAGAAATACACATGACTGTGGCTCAGTGTTAATACGCTCCTTCAAGGCCTCTCCCAGCCAAACAGTCCCCACTGGGCTCCTCTTATAGCCTTGTGTTCATAACACACAGCACAGTGCTGAAGAGCAGTGCAAGATTCATGCTTTCTGACAGAGATGGATGGGTTGCAAGTTACCAAGGCAGTTGGCAATCTAGTAGGACGCTCATAGAACAATGGAATTGAGAAACCTGCTTCATGTGATGCTGTACCTGCCCCCAGGAGGCACTGCAAACCCTTCCCAAAGCACCCTGCAGCCAATTGCTCAGCGGGATAGCTACCCACAGTGCACTGCTCTCTGGTGTGCCAATGCAAGAGCTGGTATTGTGGCTGCTCTCCTCCGACACAATGAGCATAGTGTGGACATGCAACAGCGGTTTAATAACCGCAGTGGCTGTATGTCAGCGTAACTTGCATAGACAAAACTCTGCAGTGTAGACAAGGCCCGAGTACTGTTCTGAACTCAAATGCTGAATGAGGCAGGCAGCTTTCTGGAGGTGTAAAAAGAGTGACCAAGGAGTGAGGGGTAATAGGAGCCTATATAAGAAAAAGACCCCAAAATCAGGACTGTCCCTGTAAAGTCGGGACATCTGGTCACCTTAGGTGTAAATTACCATCTGGCTAGAACAGGGGTCGGCAACCTTTCAGAAGTGGTGTGCTGAGTCTTCATTTATTCCCTCTAATTTAAAGTTCTGCGTGCCAGTAATACATTTTAAAATTTTTAGATGGCCTCTTTCTATAAGTCTTTAATATATAACTAAACTACTGTTGTATGTAGACTAAATAAGGTTTTGAACATATTTAAGAAGCTTCATTTAAAATTAAATTAACATGCAGAGCCCCCTGAACCGGTGGCCAGGACCCGGGTAGTGTGAGTGCCACTGAAAATCAGCTCATCTGCTGCCATTGGCACCTGTGCCATAGGTTGCCTATCCCTGGGCTAGAAGCAGGAAGGGAGGGAGACCCTGGTTCACACTAGCCAAATGTGGGGAGCCTGAAACCAGGCTTCATAATGATGGGCTCAGAGGACCCAAGCTGCTGGAAGAAGAACCACTAAGGAACAAGCTGAAATTTAAGGCTAAAGGTCACCACACCCTGTGAGTGTGTGTGTAATGGCCACCAGTGTGCCTGAGCCTTATGAAACTGATGCCCAGCTGAGCTGACTGGGCTAAGTGGATGGATCAGGTTCAGAGGGTTGCTAAGACCCTGGCCCAGTACAGGGGGTGTATACAGCAGCCAGAGATCAAGGGCAGGGCAAACGTCCCGTGGACCCAGCAAGTCTACCAGAGGAAAAAGCAGGGAGGTTCAAGGAATTGTGTGGAGGAGCTGTGTAGGTCCCAAGCATAGAGAGGAGCTGCCATGAGTATCAGCAAGATGGCCCTTCAGACAGAGCAGGTAGGGTGACCAGATGTCCTAATTTTATAGGGACAGTCCCAATTTTGGGGTCTTTTTCTTATATAAGCTCCAATTACTTCCCCACCCCGTCCCAATTTTTCACACTTGCTATCTGGTCACCCTAAGAGTAGGGACCAGCTGGCCAGGCTCCCTCCCAGCAGGAGCCTCCACCCCATGCCTTACCCTGGTGGCTCAAGACTTCCCCAGTGTGTGCAGGTTCTGGCAAGACAGCAGGCAAAGCAGGACAAGGTGCCAGCCACACTTCCAAGTCCCAGCCACATGATGCTTACTGCCGCAGGGCCCCACATGCACATGGCTTAATGGGGACATTGGACTGGGGCCAAATTTCACTGGTTTTGCCAGTGCACCAAGTGTTGGAGCATCACTCCAGACGTCTGGTGCTGGAGTGATGCTCTGGACTCCTCCGGCAGCAGTACGTCCCTGGATTACATGGAGAGACAATATGTATTTTAGCCAGTCTCTCTCTATCAGATTTGCTCCATTTATAAAAACAACAATAGCAGAGGTCTCAAAGGCCCAGCCCGCAGGCCATCTGGGGCCCGAGAACCTCCCCACTGTGACCCGCAGAGGAGAGATGCATGAAGACACACTGCTGGCCATGCCGGCTGCACCCCCTCCCCATAGTTCCCATTGGCTGGGGGAGAAGGACAGAGATACCATCACTAGTCACTAGGCAGACTCAGCCATGGAGGCAGCATCACTTTTTTCCACAATGAATATAAACAAGTCAAAATACTGAACACTGATGCACACCTTGGTGCAATCCTGAAGTTTTCAACTGCGCAGTCACTGAGGCCAAACATCAACACACTGACAGAACTGAAGTATTGCCAGGTGTCTGGCAAAGACTAAAATCTCTCTGGCAGGGAAAGAATTGTATAAAGTTATTTGACAGTTTTATTATTTCTAAGAAATTTGAAATAAAAAATACAATATAAACATTTTCTTTTCTGAATACCATCTTCAGTGACATTATTGGCCCACTGGGAGGGTGTGAGGACTGACCCTAGCCCTAAGATAAATTGAATTTGAGACCCTGGAACTATAGGGTTGTTGTTTCTTAAAATGGCAGCTCTGCAAACTTCCACTGATGTTAATGGGAGCTACTAGATGTTCAGCACTTTTGAAAATCAGGTGGCTTCAGATTTTTAAATATGAACTTAGGACTCTAACTTTAGACATCTTGGCCCACATCACAAAGGGACTTAGGCACTGAGACATTAAGCATCACAACGCCTAACTTTTAGGTACCTAGAAAGTCATTGTGATCTACAAAGCCTGAATTAGGCACCTCCCCTCCTTAAACAATGCAGGGAGAGAGAGAGGCGTCTTAGAATGCAATTCATCAAAGACAGCGTGCTAGGCAGGGAGGCTCCTAAATTAGCCAGTGGGAGAAACCAATCAGAGGGGCGCATCTCAAGTCCCACCTCTTTTAGAGTTTGGCACCTAAATCTGGGCTTCAGTGAGGTGCTTTATCTCTGCTTGAGATCCACAACAGGGAATCGCTCTATGGAAGTCAGGCAGCTTAAGGGCCTAAGTCATGAGAGCAAGTGAGGCAGGCACTAAACTTCACACAAAATGGCCAGGAGGATGAGATGGTGATGCCCAGATTACAACTTTTAGGCAGTGGTTAAAGCACTCACCTGGGATGCAGCAGACCCAGATTCAATTACTCATAAGAACCTAAGAAAGGCCGTATTGAGTCAGACCAAAGGTCCACCCAGCCCAGTATCCTGTCTACTGACAGTGGCCAATGCCAGGTGCCCCAGAATGAGTGAATCTAACAGGTAATGATCAAGTGATCTCTCTCCTGCCATCCATCACTCCCTCTGACAAACAGAGACTAGGGACACCATTCCTTACCCATCCTGGCTAATAGCCCTTAATGGCAGGGCAGAGCTGGAAAAAGGCTTTAAACTCTCAGGAGAGTACTCCAAGCACTAAGCTAAGAGTTATTGGGTGGGCACCTCTACTAGTACCACCACCTCTTCCTGCTCTGGCTGGATTTTGAATGAGACCTGATCTGGAAGCTGACCTCTGAGCAAGCCTACTGGATCAGGCTCCCCATTGGTGAGACAGGCAGAGGAGTGTCTATCTTCCCTCAGTTCATGGATCGCTGTGGGGCTTGGGCATCTGAACAACTAGGGGGAGACAGCAATGCGCATGCCAGAGACAGAAACACAGGTGCCCAGGGAACTTGTACAGCAGAAATTTAGGGGTTTAGTTCCTAGGGGGTTCAGAGGCATTTTACTGGGAATTTGTGGCTTCTAAAACTGCGATTTAAGCACCTAAATCTGGAGTTTAGGTGCTCAAGTTTTGTGTACCTGAGCCCAATTTTTGTAAATCTCATCCTTATGGACTAGTTCACTGCACTGTCTGTGTAGTAGGGTGAACGGTCTTTTGGTTCCTTAAAGTGGACCCCAAGTCCTATTGTACCCCAACTCAGTGTATGTAGAAGGAGGCTCTGACAAAGCAGCCAGTGAGCTAGGCTTTCAAGGGTTAATGCCCAGGCAGTGTTCAGAGGAGGTACCAGTGGTGAGTTAAACAGATGCAGCTGAGTCTATTTAGGTTAAAAAACTTAAGAAGAAGGGGATGTTATTCCCTCACCGAGGGAAGGAGAAGTTGGTGTTTTGGTCACAAGCCCAGGAAGGGAGCTCTGGGACACATAGGAGCTACCCTGCATGGTATGTGCTTATTTAATTTGCATTTTTACATTTATTGCACATGTGGTGAGGGAGGAGTAGATTTCCAAAGATGTTCTTCTTTCAGCTTTGGAAACATCCATATATAATAATTCCTTGCAAATTAGTGTTGGTGTTAGCAAATCTGGGATGGAAAAAAACCCCATGATTAGTCATAGTGCATTTTGACTGACATTTCAAAACTCCTACTCTCTTGAATAGCACACAAAAAGATCCTGAATAATCATTAGAAAAAGTCAGTTTGCAAAGCAAAACTCTTTGCTGCTGTTTATGCTGCTGATAGAACTGTGTAAATCACTGATATTTTTCAGTTCAGTGACTGGACTGAAAAGTAAAAAAAAAAAAAAAAAGGATCGACCCATTTCCATTTTTTTTCCTAGTAGAAACAAAGAAGATGAAAATTTCATATTTTTTGGAAAAAATGGAAATGAATTTTTAAAACAAAATAGTGAAATTCTGAAACAAAACATCTTTTCAAAACAAAAAGTTGAAACATTGATTGGAAATGCCAAAATAGGCCATTGTGACATTTTCAATTTTTAAAAATTAAATTGAAATAATTTGCCACGTAAAAAAAGCGACCCAAATTCACAAATTGTTTCAGTCAGCAACCCAAATCTACATTTTTGGGGGCAAAAAAAAAAGGATTAGCAAAGAAAGCTTCACCCACCTCTAGTTGCCAACAGCACATCACAGAATAGTTCCACCTGGAGTACGGGCCTTATAGAGAAGCCTTGACTGAAAGCTGAGATGGAGACAAACAAAAATCCCAGAATGCTGAAAAATCTTAGGGTGTTTAAAATCCAGCTCATGTCCAAGTCTCAGAATAAGGCAAGACAGACAGATAATGACACCTTTTTGGAGGGCTAAAACTACAGAGACAGAATTTAATCAAACTGAATCTAACAATATTGAAAGCTGCATAACTCTATCAGTTTTCTTAGAAGTATAAAAGTCAGATCTACTAATCCAGGGATGGGCAAACTATGGCCCGCGGGCCACATCTGGCTCGCGGGCCCGTCCTGCCCAGCCCCTGAGCTCCTGGCTGGGGAGGCTCCCCCTGGACCCTCCCCCCATTCCCCGCTCCCCCGGAGCCTTAGCGCGCCACGCAAGCAGCGCTTGGGGGGGGGGGGGCGGGGAGCGCACTCCTGTGGATCAGCGCGGCAGCGTGTTTGGCTCTGGCCGGGCGACTGCTGCCAGACACACTGCTTTTGAGCAGTGCAGTAAGGAGGCCGGGGCAGAGAGACCCGGGGGCAGTCAGGGGACAGGGAACAGGAGAGGGTTGGATAAGCGTGAGAGTCCTGGGGGGCCTGTTAGAGGGTGGATAGGGGTTGGGGCAGTCAGGAGACAGGGAGCAGAGGGGTTGAATGGGGGTTGGGATTCTGGAGGGTCATTAGGGTCAGGAGGGGGTCTTGGGAGGGGGCAGTCAGGGGACATTAGGGTTGCGGGGGTTGGATGGGTCAGAGGTTCTGAAGGAGGCAGTCAGGGGACGGGGGTTGGATAGGGGATGGGGTCCCAGGGATGTCGTTAGGGGTGGGGGGTCCCGGGAGGGGGCAGTCAGTGGATAAGGGGGGAGGGGGTTGGATGGTTGGGGTTTCTGAGGGGGGCAGTTAGGGGATGGGAAGTGGGAGGGGGCACATAGGGGGCGGGGGCCAGGCTGTTTGGGGAGGGACAGCCTTCCCTACCCGGCCCACCACAGAGTTTTGCAACCCCGATGTGGCCCTCAGGCCCAAAAGTTTGCCCTCCCCTGTACTAATCAGTAGCTAAAAAGCAGCCTTGGGGCCTTGCACTTGGCATCACTGAATGGAAAAGTTTAAGTAGTCACAGTATAAAATATCCACTAATATTAGAGTCAAACAGTGACACTGTCAAATGATTGACTTATCGATGAGATGTGCATCTTTCACCATCTTGAGGTTGCCAGCAATCATATGAAATAATGGAAATCAGAAATGAATATCTTTGCATATCAGCCCCAAACCACAGCAGAGTAAGACAGGAAGTGGGTGCATCATATCTCCTGATAAATGAAACAATATCAGAGGGTTTGCAGAATCTATCCCATGCCAGAAGGACTAAGGGTTAAATCTCTTTCCATAGGATGGAGATTCCCAGGTGTCCTCTCAGGAAATTGCCTCATTTCCTTACAGAAGATTCAAGTGAGAGGAAGTTTCCCTTCAAAGTGGGCAACTCACATTTGAGTCCTAACTACTTGCAGCAGGACTGAGTTTAGCTTACTGGGTTTAAATAATCATTATTTAAATGGCATTTCTCTGGATTTAGGGCTAAATCTGGAGCTCTCATATGCATGAGCAGGCCTTTGTGTTCACGAGTGTATCTGTATGCAGAATCTGGCCCTTACACTGGTGTAACTAAGATTTGATTCAAACCTCAGATGCCCACTCACTCCACTATTATTTGGCACAATTATGAGAGCACACATTTGACTTTAATCACTTCTTCTGGCCATGGCTCTGTCATTTTCTCACAGGTGAAATCTCACAGCAGATCAAGTTCAAGGATGATTTTTGTATAAGAAACACTAGGAGTGCATGGAATAAGGTTTTGTGTCAAATAACATTAAATCATCTCCTGGTTGCGGACAGTGACTGTCTCATAGCAAATGGTCTTCTTAGTCTTAAATCTCGATGAAGCGGTCAAGCTCCCTGACAAAAACCATAAAGGGAGGCTGGCAAAATTGTTTCCTTCATTCTCTAATCTAAATATGAAGGGCATGTTTCATGGAATCAACATGAATTGTTAACATACACGCTTCAACACTTTCTCTCCATTGCTCCTGACCTGGTAGCCAAAACACATAGTGCACATGCGGTGAATCTGATATCTCGATAACTGTACACAGAAGAACTGTAACGGCGTATTAGTACAAAAAAAATAAAAAATAACACGCCGCCCAGCTGCATGAAAGTGGATCTGGTGCTTGTCACATATATTTTAATATAAGATGCCTAAAAGGTGATGCCAGTAAAAGCATGCCACAATGCAAAGGAAAAGGGGTGATAAATAGGATTTTTAAAGGGATTTTTACATACAAAGCGTATGCATACTATAGCTACACTCGAGTTGTTTAAAGTTAAAATCCTCCACATTTCTTCCTTTTTAAACTGAGCATTAGAAATGTAAAGGGGCAGATCCATTGATTTCAATGGAGTTATGCCAATTTAAACCCATTGAGGATCAACTCCAAGTAATCTAGTAGCAGCCTCGAGTATACATTGCTCTGCAGCTCTATTTAGACACAAGTTTTGTGTCTGTCTTTTAGAAACTGTTTCATCCCTGCATGAGAATGTGGGGAGGAGAGAGTGGGTCTGTAGCGACATATAAATAGAATGGTGGTGGCTGCTGATCTTTAGAAAATTTTGAACCAAACCCCCTTCAAGGTCTTTCTGGCAAATACTTTAGCTGTCTCTTCCACACAGAACCTTGCATTCTTGAATTGTTTATTGTTCACATGCTGATAACCTTGCTGGAGACATCGTAAAAACGGACTTTCATCCTCAAAGAGGGCTTGGCAATCAGTGTGAACTTTGGGAAGCTGCCAGCTCCCTCACATGTATATTTTCTGCATGAGAAATAACTGGTGCTTAAGGATCCCATGCCATTAGTACTATGGAAGATCTCATTTCAGAGTGAGAACATACTGCAAAATTCCATGAGCCTGAAACTGAGCCAACCCAGAGTAGGTGGGGATTTGTACTCTTTCTGCAGCATTATGATAGGGATTTTGATTTTTAAATGTGTGCTGGGAGTGTTATAGCTAGTCCTTAAATTTTTGTACAAGGAAATCTTAACTCTGTGAATGTCAGGCAGAGAATGGGTTAATCTGGCAACTTCAGCTTAGTCCCTAGTAAAGATTTTTGATGGTTAGGAAACTAAGCCTAAGTGACAGATATTGCTTGAGGGAGTTGCTGGTCAAGACTGAGCTGCATTGACAGAGCTGTGTTGGAACGCTTGACTACTGCCTGCATATAGCCAATATAACCAGACCTGTGACCCTCTCAACAAGAAGAGAAGAGAGAATATTGTTCGAAAAGCATTTGAGTTCTTAGTAGAAACACTGTTCAGCGTTAGGGTGACCAGACATCTCTGCTTGCAGGAGCCATCCATAGTTCCCGGATGGTTTTGCTGATGCCACCTCAGATGTCATGGTGTTGGGCAACTGTAAAAAACTAGACAGTAATACTAGGACCCCACTACAACCGGGAATGCCTGGTCACCACCTCCTGCTCAGGCAGCACCAGAGATAGGAGCCTCTTCTCCTTTAAACAGGAAGGGAGAGAGAAGGCAACCACTCTCACTTAGTCAAGAGAGGGAGGGAAGGAGTGGAGCAGCTGCATCCACTGGCATTTCCAGAGGAGGGAAGGAAACAGCAAAAGGCCCTGCTCCCTTAAGGAGGGTGGGAGTGAGGAGGGAAAAGCAGCCCAAGACCAACAAATCACTGAAGGGGAAGCACTAATTGAGAGGGTGATTTTTTTGGGCCTAGGGAGAGAAGTGGGGGGAAGAGCATTAGTTAAGACAATGGACCTTAGGGAAAGAAGCATCCTCCTCCTTTCCACTCACCATTATCCTGTTTTTTCCGGTGGAGAAATTTCACCACCTTCTTCAGGCTGTCAACATGATCACTGTCCTTATTACAGCCCTGTAAGAGCCCAAAGGCTGATCCTGCTCTCACTGAAACCAGGGGAAGTGGGACTGGGCCCTCATATAGGGTCTGGAAAGGTACTGAGCGAAGCTGCGTGGAGAAAGGCAGTTCCGTTTCACGGAGAATTTTAAAATTGGTTTCATTTGGCCCAGCATTTTCAAAGTTCGCCATGAGAGCTCTAAGGCATTCCGCTTGGCGGGCTGCCCCAGAGGTGCCCACAGGCAGACACCCAGGAGCCAGGTGATTGCACTGGCAGGAAATCAGGCAGGTTCCCAATGGACGTCTGCCTGGCAGACAGGTTTCTGGCAGAACTTCAAAACTGAACCGTTTACGCAAAACAGTCCAATTTCAACAAATCAGCACATTCTGAGGAAGAAATGTGTTGTCAGAATTTTTCTGACTAGCTCCAGCGCTGAGCACATGGGATCAGGTCCAGAGGGCACAAGCCACTGTGGTACAGAATAGCATGGTATGATACACAGCGCTGGAGACAAACCAGAAGATGGGCTGGGGGTTGTTGTTATGGCAAGATCCTGCACCCCATGAAGTCACTGAGAGCAGGATGGTGCCCCTTAACGAGTTCCCTGCTCTGAAGGGCTATTCATTTGGCACAGCTCCCTCACTGCCTGGTGCTCACTGTGCTGTGATAAGAACAGGAACCATGCTGACAGACTGAAGAGGGTGACAAGGACTGGGTCCTATTATTGGAACATAAGGGTTATCAAGGACCTTATCCTTCAAACCCTCATTTACTTGAGCAGGCCATACTCTCACGAGTAATCCTGCAGAAGCCAACAGGACTGACTACTGGCATCAGTAAGGATTTGCAGGATTATGCCCTCACTTTGTTGAAAGATACATTAGTGTTATGGTACATAGAACCCACGCGCGATGTTTAATGAATGAAGTCTGGCAGTTTCAGTGGGAACTGGGCACCCAAGTCCTGGCAGCCCCTTTGAAAATCTCACTCTCAGGCTATGAGAGAGAACAAATCCCAGGGTGTGTGTACATGGGCAACACAGGGTGCAACTGCAGTTTGTGTAGAATAAGCACCGCAGCATTAATCCCACAGCAGCGAAGCTGCGGGCACACAGGCTGCACCAGCCTGCCCAGAACCCTGGGTAAGTATTCAGTCAGCTAGCCTGTGCTGAAACTCATGCTGCCATGGCATCACTGCTCCGGGACCCGAGCTAGCTACATTAAAGCTAGCTCGGGTATGTCTGCAATCACACCCCACGACTGCAGGGGAGACATACCCTAAGACGCAGATCTCTTCCCGGTAATCCTGAATCATAAGTAACGTAGCTCAGGCTCCTAACATGCACCTCAGCTACTGAAGGCTAACACAAATATTTTACAAGTAAGTGGAAAGCACCATTGGAGTTTTTCCAATTTAAATACTTTGCTTTCTTTCTTTATTTTTAAAAGACTAAATAAAAAGCAGGGGAGTAGAGAATAGAAAGTCTCCCATGTATGGGCACTAGATAATTGCATGGCAGTCACCATCCTGGCCTACACTGTGGGGTCCTCTAAGGCTAAAAGCATGAGCTGCTACAGTTTGGGGCTGTAACAGAGTCAGGCCAGATCGACACTACAAAATTATATCGACCTAACTTATGTCGACACACAGCCACCGCAGTAATTAAATCACTTGTGTGTGTGTGTACACTTGGCTTCTTGTATTGGCGATGCACTTATGTTGATTGTATTGTCAGTGTGGGGCACTGTGGGATGGCTCCTGAGAGCCAGTAACAATCGACGAAAGCAACACAGTATCTATACTGACACTGTGTCCACCTAATTACATCAACCATGACCCTACGCTGCTCAGAGAGGTGGTGTTACTAGATCCAAATTTAAATGAAGACGCTTCCACAGCTAGGCTGAAGCAAGGCAGCTTATGTCTACCGAACCATATAATGTAGACTGGGCCTCATATCCTTTACAGATGGGGCACTAAGGGAGACCTGTAAAACCCACCCACCCTTCCAGCCACAGGTTATAAATGAAATCTATGTAATGTGCTACATTTGTTTACATTGCATGTGCTTATTAGAAACTCTGACAGCTGCTAAACACTTGGAACTCAACCCTGCCAACTCATGAGAGCAGCTCCACTGAAGTCAGTTGGGCTACTCATGAGTGAGATTTTGCAGAAGCACTTACCTACAGCTGTAAGTGCACCTAAAGCTTAACCTGTAATATGAGCAATAAATTACTTGCACATTTTAATGTCAGAATTAACGCATAACCTGTTCACTTCTGAAAGTCTGAAATCAGATCCTGGTTTAGGTCACACAAAAATTCAGTGTGGGTCTGATCTTACTCCTAGTAGATATTTGTCCACACCTCAAAAGCAATGTAAATAATGGGCAACCACCCAGTTCTGCAGCCCTTCCTCTCAGGAGTAATCTTCCTCAGCAGAATACTCTCTGTAATTAGACAGCCCTCCCACTCAAACCACCTGAGCACCTAACAAATGTTAGTGACACTATCTCCACAATGCTCCCGTAAGATCAGTGTTACTGGGTCTGATTCAAAGCTCACTGAAGTCACTACAAGGACTCCCACTAATTCGAGATTAGCTCTATTGCCCATTTTATAATAGCAAGTTGAGGTACACAGACAGGTCCTCAGTGGGTATACATCAACATAACTCTGGTGCCCGGCACACACTGAGAATCTGGCCTCCTCTAAGTTCTGGAAGATCACAGAGGGACTCAACAGAAGGGACAGGACTTGAACCTAAAACTCCAGAGTCCTCAGGTAACATCTTACCACAAGAACATGCTTCCACTGCTAGTCAGATGAGTAAGAATGAGCAGAGTTGAGATAAAAATGGCAGAGCAGACTGGAGAAACTTTCCCAGCATAATTTCAAACACAGATTAAGTCATTCCATTTTGAATTAGTTTGGTAATTAGTAATAAATTTGAAAAGTGACCCAGAATAAGTCAGAAGTTAATCTCTCCTTTTTAAAAATTATGTGTGTAGCGGGAGGGATATCATGTTGCCTTATTTCATTTGAAAGCGATAACTTTTTCATCACTACATTTTAAAACCGTGTAGTTACAGTGTCTCCTAAAATAAATTTCACATGAAATACTGTATGTGTTAGGGGATCTCGTATTCCCAGGGAATGTGAGTGTTCATTTCACTTCTCTTATTACAACTTCCTATGAATTTACTCAGCTGGCTTCAATCAAAAAAAAATATCTGTGGGAATATCTCTCTCTGTGTATATTATGAAGCTACCAGGCACTCACACTGATAACACTGCTCTACAGCCAAAATGCTTCTGAAATAAATGTAGTCAAACTTTACTAATTCTGGGTCACTGAGAACGAAAATGATGCTTAAAATTGTTGATTGGCTCCAGTTTTCAAGATATGCTATTGGGTCAGTATATACGACCCTTGACATGGCAATGGCAGAGGACAAGTGAGTTATAAAGGGAAGGGATCTCAATTTAAACCAGAAATGACTAAAATACATCTTTGACTGGATCTATGAATAAATCTATGACTGGGTTTGGACAGTACTTGCTTTTTAGGCAAAACAATGAATGATGCAATCTGAAGCTGGTATTGCATCATACATGATATGAATTGCATCATGTTATTCCTAGAATCATGGATGATGCAATCATAACAGAGCTTATATCACTCTGCTGAACAAATTGCCCTATATCAATTCTAGAAATCATACAGTGTTGTGCTCTCTTATTTGTCAGTGTTTGATTTTGCAAAGGGACACATTTCTGTTTAGCCAAAGTGAGCAGAGATGCCTCGTACTTGTGTGAACAGTGCAGATAACTTCTGCTGTGTTTGTGGTGAAGTGACTTTTGCATCACAAAAGCGCAGTATAACCACTATGGTTAAGAAAGCCTATCACCTTTATTTTGGCTGCAAAATTGGAGATCAGGACAAGAGGTGGGCCCCACACATATGCTGCAACACTTGTGCAACAAATCTTCGCCAGTGGTTGAACAGGAAAAGGAAATCTATGCCTTTTGCAGCGCCAATAATTTGGAGAGAGCCAACAGATCATACCAGCAATTGTTACTTCTGCATGGTGCCTCCAACAGGGAAAGGTGTGTCAAAGAAGAAAAAGTGGACTGTGCATTATCCAAACATTCCATCAGCTATACGCCCAATACCCCACGGAGAAGGACTGCTGGTTCCTGATGCACCAGAATCATTCTCACTTGAGTCAGACGAGGAAGAGGAAGAGGAAGAAACTTCTGGTCCTGAACCATCAATGTCACAGGACCCACATTTTCTCCCAGCCTCCTCCTCTGAACCATACCTCATAACACAAACTGAACTGAATGACCTTGTCAGGGATTTGGAACTACCCAAGAGTAAGGCAGAGCTGTTGGCTCCAGACTACAGCAGTGGAATCTCCTGGCAGGTGATGTTAGGGTTTCCATGTTCCGTGACCGTCAAAAGGATCTTGTCCCATTCTTCTTCATGGAAGGTGATCTTGTAGCCTTCAACAACATTGATGGTGTGATGGCAGCCCTCAACATCGTTCATGAACCAGATGAGTGGAGACTCTTCATTGATTCATCGAAGACGAGTCTTAAAGCTGTTTTGCTGCATAATGGCAATGTTTTGCCATCAATTCCAGTTGGTCATGCAGTCCATATGAAGGAAATCTATGACAACATGAAACAACTTTTGAGGTGCATAAACTATGACCAACATCAGTGGCAGCTTTGTGGCGATTTGAAGGTTGTTGCTCTCTTGCTTGGTGTGCAGACTGGATACACAAAGTATTGCTGTTTTCTCTGCGAATGGGATAGTCGTGCAAGAGATTCCCACTACATCAAGAAAGATTGGCCACTCCGACAGTCATTGGAGCCTGGGAGGAAAAGTGTTCAGCATCCACCGCTTGTTGAATCAAGGAAGATTTTGTTACCACCCTTACACATCAAGCTGGGTCTGATGAAGAACTTTGTCAAGGCCATTGACAAAACACAAGCAGCTTTCAAGTACCTCCATGGAAAATTTCCAAGGTTAAGTGAAGCTAAGATAAAGGAAGGTGTCTTTGTTGGTCTTCAGATTCGTGAACTTCTTCGAGATGATGCATTTGACCATGCACTGCGTGGCAAGGAATAGACGGCATGGAAAGCCTTCCAGTCAGTAGCAATACATTTTCTCAGAAACAACAAGGCAGACAACTACAGGTTGTTGGTGGAAAACCTCCTCAAGGCATACAAAAGCCTTGGTTGCAACATGTCACTAAAGAGACATTTTTTGCACTCTCATCTAGATTTTTTTCCACCCAACTGCGGAGCAGTGAGCGACGAGCACGGCGAGCGATTTCACCAGGACATTGCAACAATGGAGAAACGCTATCAGGACAAATGGAGCCCATCAATGCTTGCAGACTATTGCTGGACAGTGACAAGAGATGCTCCATTTAATGAATACAAGAGACAAGCCAAGAAGCGCCGAGTAGACACTGAATAGGACTAAACTATGTACATAATCATTTTTTGCCTTTTGTTTCATAATACATTTTATTTATATAACCCTTTGGCTGATTTTTAAAGAGTTAGATAAACAGGACAGGTGAAATATTATCATGTAAAGCAACCATAAACACATGAAAAGACCTAGGTTTACAATTTATGATTAAAACTCTACTATCTACACAATATAAATAGACATAAAATGTAAAAACTTAAATATCTTAGAAACAGTAGCCAATCAGTTGTTTTAATTGTCATATTTGAATTCAGCACATCAAAATACATAAAAAATATCACATTTTATCTCTGAAGCAGACGACTTCTAAAAAATTGTAGACCAGTGTAATTTAACACCAGCTAAAATGGGAAAATCTGAGTAATTCAGTTTCATGTTCTTTCCAGATTTTTGATCTATAGGGGAACACAGAGCACTGCCTTAGCATTAGCCTATGAAGTATAACATAACGGGCACCCCTTTTCTAGAATCCTAGGGCCACCTCTGCTCAGCACAGAGCACACTGATGATAAAGGGGGTGGGAGTCAAACAAACCCAGTAGCAAGTTGAACTGTAGACAGCAAGGACATGATCCTTTGAGGTGCTGAGCACTTCCTGTAACTTAAAGGGAGTGGCTGGCATTCAGCTCCTTACAGGTGCACACGTAGTTATTCCCACCCAACTTTGTGGTAGAAGAAAGGAATTCAAGAGCAACCCCCTAATATGATTTCATTCCTGAGCCTCTCAAGTGAGACACCTATAGTGGTGTTTCACTTGGGCATAACTATCACTATGATACTTATGCCCAAGTGGCCCAGGGAAAGAGGCAGCAAGGCAAACGTATGCCCATACATTCTGCTAATTCTCTACCTCCCTCTGCCATGGACTTCCTGTGTCACCTTGGGCAGGTCATTTAGACTCTTTGGGCCTGTGAAATGGGGATAATGCATTTCCCTACCACTCCAGGGAGCTGTGAAAATAACTACATTAAAGATTGCGAACGCTTTGAAATCTGATGAAAAGCACTATAGAATAAATAGGCATCATTCTTATTTTGTGGAGATTCATACTCTGGTAGTATTTCTGTAGCAAAGGGACAGGGTTTAATTATACCGTTGCACAGTGGTTCTCAACGTTAGCAACCCACATTTTGATTTACATTTTTTTGCGGACCCCCAACCCCCATACAGTCCCAGGCCCCGCCCCCACTCCACCAGGCCCTGCTCTCACTCCACCCCTTCCCCCAAGGCCCCACCCCACTTCTTCCCGCTCCTGCCCCTCCTCCTCCCTGCCTCTTTGCTCTCCCTCCCCGAAGTGCACCCCATCCTGGCTCCTCCTCCTCTCTCCCAGCGCCTTCTGCGCTGAACAGCTGCTCTCCAGCATGCAAGAGTCACAGGGAGGGAGGGAGAGGAGTTGATCAGTAGGGCTGGCAGACCCCCTGGAGTATCCTCAGACCCCAGTTTGAGGAACGCTGAGTAGCACACTAAACCAGGTGTTCCTCCAGCGCAGCTCCCGCTATGTACACTCCTGAATTTGATTTGATAGATACTAACTTGAAAATTACTTCAAGCCAGATTATGTCCCCCAATGTGACAAGCCTGTGGGAGGGCCAGAGCTTAATGGAAAACGTCGCTCATTCCCACTCACACCAGTGCCAAGAAATCATCTCATTGGAGGAGTGGGGTTAGTCATACTGGCCGGGAAGGAACACGGCTGACTATCTGCATGGGAACTGTGTGTCTCTTGGTAGCAGGTTGCAGTACATGGTACTTGGAGGAGGAAGGGTGGAGCAGTATGGATAGGATACTTCAGGCACTTGCATTCCCAGCCTCTCTGCAGCTGGTTGGTTGGCAGCAAGGACCTCCCTGGCTCCTAACGACTAAGGTAGCTATATTTCAAAATAAAGACTAGGACATTTTTGTGGCATCATTTTTTAGAGCCATGACAATACTTACATGCTAAATTGTAATGCAACTTCAGTCACACTTTATATTAAAGGTCAATAAATTAATAGATATTACAAGCACATTACAAACATGAGTAACATGCTTCTGTGAGCCATCACGTTGGCCAACATACTGGGGACCTCCAGAGCGAAAAGCATGAGCTAAAAAGCCAAGACCTTAGAATGCAGCGATAACAGATTCACATCCTCTGTGGATTAGGCACAAAGGGGGGAATGCTCACCAATGGTTACATATTAATAACTTCTTCCACTGTTATATTTATAACCATTGATACCTCTTCAGTAGAAGATCTTCTCAGATGGTTATAAGCAACGTACTGGCCTGTTGGGCTGTATTAGATTGAATATTATAAATCTTTTAACCTTTTAAACTCTTATGATTTACTTATAAATGTATCCTTAATATAAAGTGTGATCATAAGGTCTATAGTTTGGCTGTCCTAAAGGTTTGCTCCCACCTTACCAGTTACAACCCCTTTGAAATCCATAGTGCTCTTTCTGTCATGAGTATTCGCAGAGTGATTTATATGGCAGAAGATGTAATTGCTGTTCCTTTCTGAGCCACCCAAGGGTTCTTGCTCCTTTCACTCCTTAGCCTGCCTTTTCTTCATGAGGGCACGGACATGCTCACCTGAGCTCCAGGTGCTGTGTTACTGGAGATGGCACTATGTTTCTGCACTGCAAGAAAGTATCAATGTGGGAACCTGAGGTGACCTTACTTCCTAAAAGCTCGTGGAATAAAATGGAGGGCCCAAGCAGGCTCATCTAATTAAATAATACATGCTGTTTTACTTACGGCAAAGAGGAAAGGAGCTCAGATGCCCAAAGGCAAAGACACATGGGTAATTTGGACAGAAAAAAAGAGTCTGAGAAAATATTGTGGATATGGATTTCCAAACTATTCCTAAATCCTTTAGATCCACTTATTTTACCGAGAGCCTCGATCTCCATGTCCTCAAAGCTCCCTCTTCATAATGATATCTCTTCATAATGATAAATAGTGCATTGCTTCCCACAAAAAACAATATAGAACTATTGTCTACAGCATGTATTTGTAAGAAAAACAGCAAGCATGTTAGAAAACTGCTTTGATCACCTGACAGAAGAAATAAAAAACCTTCTCTCTTATTTCCAGCTTTGTAAGAAGTTCCCTGTGTTGGGGCGGAGTGACCCCGCATTAGCACTGCAGGGGTTAACCCTTCCCTCTGGGCTGAGGAAGCCACGCCCCGGAAGCCCTGCTGGGCATGCTCCAACTGGAGAAGCAGTATAAAAGCCTGCAGAGCCGCTCAGTTGGGGCTGACCGCCGGAGGGGAAGGACGCATACTGCCAGCTCCTATGGAGGTACAGCCAGGATCCTGGGTTCCAGAGGCCAGCCCAGCGGAGACACAGCCGGAAGCCCAGCCGGACGTCAGCCTGGAGAGGGAACGCTGCAAGAGACCCCTGGACACAGAGAGCCCAGCAGTACGGGTAGGAAGTGACCCAGGGAACTTTTAAAGGGACACACCCACTCGGCGTGTTGCGGGCGGATCCCTGCCGAACTCAAGTACTGGAAGAGTCTGGATTGGGAGCTGAACTCTTCAGGCCAGACCTATCTCCAGCAATATTTAGACTCTTCAGAGCAAACTATATGTGACGCTCCTGGCACCTTATTGGATGCGTGATAGCATTTACACCAAGGTGCTACTCTATGATCTTTCTATAATCCCTAGCACTCACTACAGAATTCAAAGATGTGAAAAAATATTTGGATTACCTATAGCCACTAATGTGGGTTGCTTTTGTTTTAGGGTTGGGGGCCACTGGAAAACCTCTCTTAAAAATGTGGAGTTGGGAGATTTATTTAAATCAGATCTCCTTCTGTCCACATGAAATGAAATGTAAGGCCCCTGTACACACATGAGATTCAGTGGAAGTTTTGCCTATTGAACACTGAAGAATAAGGCCCAAATTGAATCCTAAATATGATATTTAGTGAAACATTTACCCTTGGCTGTTTTCACGCTGGAATTTTAAAAGAAGGAAGGAATCAATATTTACTAGCCACTAATTAGATTAAGTTTGAACTATGCCATAGTAATGTGTGAATATCTGGCCCGCCGCTGTGATCTCTGCATCAGACACTGATGACAACACGTAGCATTCTGCCAAAGCCTGTGCTTTGAATTTTGCAAATATCAGCTTAAAAATCCTATTGTGAATGTGGCGGGTCCAGTCCCGCAGCGCCCCTCTGTGGCAGGGGTGGGTTGTGGCGGTGGACCTCAGCCACTCTCCAACCCCCGATTACGGGGCAGCGTGGCCCAATGGCCAGAGTCTATGTAAAGCTCCCCTCGGCCTCGGAGCAGTGTGGCCCAATGGCCAAAGTCAATGACGTTCCCCTGTGTCTCGGGGCAGAGTGGCCCAATGGCCCAAGTTCACAAAGTTCCCCTCTACCTTGGGGTGGTGCAGCCCAATGGCCAGAGTCCATAAAGTTCTCCCCTGTCGCGGGGTAGCGCAGCCCAATGGCCGGAGTCAATAAAGTCCCTCTCGGTCTGGGGGTAGCGCGGCCCAATGGCCAGAGTCCACAGAGTTCCCCCCGCGTCTGGGGGTAGCGCAGCCTAATGGCCAAAGTCAATAAAGTTCCTGTCTGTCTGGGGGGCAGCGTAGCACGGCCCAATGGCCAGAGTCCACAGAGTTCCCCCCTGTCTGGGGGTAGCGTGGCCTAATGGCCAGGGCCAATGAAGTTCCCCTCTGTCTGGGGGTGATGCAGCCTAGCAGCTGCGGGGGTAGAGGGACCCGGGCCCGCCCACTCCACTGGGTCCCAACCCAGGGCTCACCTACTGGCAGGGCTTCGAATACTTTGAGTAGCATTTCTCTGGGACTCTAACACTGTTTGCAGAGGTTTAATACAGTGGTCCATTCTAAGGCAACTAGATAGAGGATATCCAGAACAGCAGAGTGAGATGCCTGGAGCTAATCTCTTTTTCTCGTTCCATTTCCCTTAAACCCAGAAGTCTACCTTGTGATATTTAATTTCCATTTTACAACTGCATATTCCAGTTGCAAAATAACTGGTGGCAGTGATAAGCGAGGAAGTCCTCTTAATCTTTTTTATAACCCTATCACAAAGCTATCAGCTGTCTCTAGTTTTCATATGTACCCATCACCCTGGAATCTAAGGTGCAGGGAAAACTAAGGAGCAAAAACCCAAATGATGAAAATTTCTAGTTGTGTCCTAACTCTTAGACAGAAGACAAGACTCCTGGATTCTGTTCTTAATCATAAACTCTCTGGGGCATGAACCATCTTTTTGTTCTATGTTTGTACAGCACCTAACACAATGGAATTTTTGTCCATGACTAGGGCTCCTAGGAGTTTCCATAATACAAATATACTATAATAAGCTATTCCACTGACTTGCTACAGGACCTTGGGTGAGTTACTTAGTTGACTCATCTGAAAATCTGGTGTTTTGATGGAATACTTGACTCAGAGGCACTGCAAGGCTAATTAAATATTTACAAAGTGCAATAGGAGCCTCGAGTGAAAGTTGCTATATTCATATGTTGTGACCCTGTAGGCATAAAGTCAGGAAAAAACAATGCAGATCCAGCAAACTTTGGTAAAAGCAACTATCATTCAATTTACAACTGAGACCAATTAGATTTTAATCTACCAAGTATGTGCTGTAATTAATAACAATACTTGGCACTTTTATAACATCTTCCATCAGACAATTTTAAAGCCCCTTTAAAATGTTAATGACCAATCAGTACCTATGCAACAGGGAAGGGATGTTACAGCTTCTGAGATGAATGAGTTTTGTTAGACACCTGCACAAGAAAGGAAAAAAGCAAAGCAGCATCATGTGGGTTGTGTTACTGAATTAATCAGCCTGCAATTGACCAGTTTTCTACCTATGAATACAAGAAATATAATTATTTGTAGGTCATATGAATGAGAAACTATTATGCTCACAACTACTGTATATTCCAGGTGTGAAGACAACAGATACGAGTTTAAATATTAAATGCAGAAATTCAGGTTTCAGTAACACTGAAATTGTGACTCAAAGCCAAGAAATTCAAAAATATTGGCTAGCACTCAACAGTTGCAGGAAAAGACAAGTTTCGTCCCCAAGTGAATTTTTTCACCAAGTTATAAGTCCCCAAAGTTGGCTCTTAAATGTTACTTGCCGACATCATCATTAATCACAACGTTGTAATTGTAGTACATAATATTAATACTAAACTAAATGTTTCCAAAGTTCTGAACTTCCCATGGCTTCTACAGCTCCCTGCATTCCAGTTTGGTATAATACCCGGAAAAGAACAATTTACCTTGGAGGGTGAGCCTAAATGCCTCCAAGGATACAGGCTGTGGTGACTAGGGACAATATGCAGAGCTGTAGGTCTACCTGCAATAATGAATCAAATGTTCTGCTCAAATGCACAATAAGATTTGGTTTGATAATATGAGATCAAATACTTGATCCATTTTCACCATGCTGTCAGTTAATATGAAAAGGGATGTTTTAGGGTGGCCAGATAGAAACTGTGAAAAAACAAGACAGGGGGTGGGCAGTAATAGGAGCCTATATAAGAAAAAATCCCCCAAAACAGAACTGTCCCTATAAAAATGGGACATCTGGTCACCCTACATTTAGTCATTAGAGCAAAGAACTTGTATCAAGACTTGTGGGGCCTTATTCTCAGACAGAGCAACAGAGTGGAGAATTAGGCCCCTGGGTTCTATGCCTGGTGCAGAAAATGTTTATAAAGTACTCTGAGATTCTTGGATGAAAGGTGCTAAGTGCCTAGTCTTAAAAACACCTGCCTATTCTAATTAAAAGATTAGAGATTTCTCAAGTCAATGAGATTGTCAGGCTGAGATGCTGCTTCTTTACACTACAGAAGAATTGGTGGGGTCCCAAATCCTGCGCTGTTACACTGGTGCCTTACCACTAACCTCAATAGGGTTGTATGGACATGTCATAAAAGAGGGCAAAATGTGGCCTGGTAGGGCCTGATTTTCTGAGGTGCTGAGCACTCCCAGATCCCACTGACTTCCTCTTAGATTGGAGTTGCTCAGCCCTTCTTCAAGCCAGACCCCTAATCTCATCTCTCATTGCAATACAAGGTCTATCACTCCATGGTCATCAGAAAATGAGGAGGGTACTGACAAAGGGCACTAAGATTTGACTCTTTCATTGTACCTTGTTTGGAAAAGGTGTAAAGCTAAAATAAAACTTTCCTGAAGCCCCATGAGGTTCACTGACAATGGCAAGAGCTGCAGGCCTCAAAAGTTGATTATGTTCATTAAAACAGCACATGGAGACCTATGGCAGCGCTGACTGAATAGTCATTGGAACACAATTGTTTATGAAGTGTTGGTCTGCAGAAAGATCTGAGTATCAGGCAAGAGCTTCACACCCCATCATAAAAACTCCACATCTTTTCTACCAACAATTAGACAAAATAGGCATTGTGGATTTGGGAGTTGGAGGAAAATGGGTGAATGAATGAGGTTTAATACAGTGGTGCATTCTAAGGCAACTGCAGGATATCCAGAACAGCAGAGTGGGATGCCTGAAGCTAATCTCTTGTTCTCGTTCCATTTCCCTTAAACCCAGAAATCTACCTTGTGATATTTAAGTTCCATTTCACAACCGCATACTCCGTAGGACACTTGGTCGTGTACTGAGAGAGTGGGCAAAGGAAACAATTCCGATATGAAAAACTTTTTGGGAGGGAATCAAATCAAGAAAACGCATGAGCCGGCACTTTGTTCTGATGATCTTGAAACAGCAGCAAAAGCACAAGACTGGCCAGTTTGCACATGTGTTGCCAACAAGAAGTCAAGAAAGAAACAAAGTTGGCAATGAATCAAGTTATTGTATTGACAGTAACAGAGCAAACTCCCTTGGAACTCAGCCACGGCCTCACATCCTACCATGTGAGCAGACAACATTCTGATTCAAAGATTGGGCCCACACGAATGGTTCCAATACACCTGGCTCCAAGCTCATGGAATTCCCTTTTTGTGCACCAGTGGGTCTCTTCGCATTCTCAGACCTGGCTTACAAAGGGCCTTTATTTTCTGAATCTTTGTTGCACGGTTACTCTGTGATGCTGTTTGATATTCTTGTTAAGTAAATTCCTCCCTCTCCCCCCAGGCCTGAGTCAATGGGATTTGTGCCAAGAACATGGGATTGGCATCAACCTTCAGGACAGGCAGACAGGGTGCAGGGTTGCTCCACAGTCCCTTTGTGGTCACTATTTTTGCTTCGGGGATAGTGTTTGAAATCCCTACATATATCTTATGTGGGCATTTGTGGTCACTAGATTTATGTAACTATGGACTCATGGGCTACACCCTGGTTCTTTCCCAAGCCAATGCTCTCTCGAAGCCAGAGAAAAAGAATCATGGTGGACTAATGTGGGGAGTGGAAAATAGTTTTCAAATCAGAGGAAAATGTTGAGAAATTTGGAACTGCCACTTACATCCCTCCACCTCTACATTCAAGGACTTTATGACCTTACACACAAGAGACCAGAGGGACAGTGTGGGGATGAGAAGGGTCCTGATATTGCAGTCCTGACCCAGCCAAAAACCTCCTTGACTGCTGTGAGATTTTTGCTTTACGAACAGAGCTGCAGAGTGACACCCTCGATAAAACTGACTTACCCAAAAGAACGCTATTAAAAAGTGATTACTGTATTTGCCCTGGTCTACACTGGGAGGGCGGCAAGGTTGACCTAAGATATGCAACTTCAGCTACGAGAATACATATCTTAGGTCGATTTACCTCACATCCTCACAGCGCGGGGTTGACTGCTGTCGCTCCCATGTCAACTCCGCTTCCGCTGCTCGTTTTGGTGGATTACAGGAGTCGAAGGCAGAGTGATCAGGAATCAATTTATCGCATCTACACTAGATGCGATAAATCAATCCCCAATAGATCGATCACTTTCCGCCGATCCGGACATAGCCTTACAAAATGCGATGGCCAATACAATAACAGCACAGAAACCCCCTATTCCATAACTGCTACCAAAGCAGAGTGTATCATTGAGTCAAGGACGACAGATTCTGCCTAAAAGTGGGGGGACCATGAGGCCCTGCCCCCTTTGTGGCCCCACCCCTGCCTCATCTCTACCTCTTGAGGATCTGCCCTCTCCAAGTCAGAAGTCAGAGATGGGCCTGGAAGACCAAGCCCCTCCACCTGCCTGGGATGGCGGGGTTTGAGAGTAGCCCCCAGACCATCCCCGCATCCCCTGGGCCCTCTGCCCAGGGTAGGTGGAAAGTCCGCAGCTCCCCACAGCTGCCCATGCTCCTCAGCTGGGCTTTGCTTCCAGCCTGGCTGGGGGACGGGACCTTGGGGGGAAGAGGAGGGGCAAGGGACTGGGCCCATGGCAAAAAGTGGATGGGCCAGGCCTGCCCACTTTCAAAAATTGGGACGCCATGGCTCCTTGGCCCCCCCAGTTCTAGTGCCCCTGCACTGAGTATATCTGCATTAGTGCCTAGATGTCAGAATCCTGACACAGGCAGTCAGGACCAAGGGGCAGAGAAGGGTCAAATCAGACGCTGAGAAGAGCAGAGGAGTTTGTAATCAAGTTCTGGGCCAGGGTTGATACCAACAAGACGCAGCAAAGCAGTTCCTAGACACACAGAATCTTGGGATGCTGTCCCTGAAATGGTAGGTCTAACTTTGCGTAACAACAGTGGCAGTGTGGACACGAGTATATGCATGTACACAGAATGATACTTGTGTCCAGTCCAGCATAATGTCAACACTCAGGGCGGATAGGGGAGCATGTGCAGGCAGGTGCATAGTTCAGTACTCAAGTGTGCTCACCAGTGTAGACAAAGCCTTTGTGCACAGCCCAGAAAAGGAAGTTAGTTTACCCCTTTGCAAAATACACTCTCCATTTAAGCAGAATGTCCAATTCTCTCTCTCTCTTTCTCTCTCTTTTTCTTAACAACCTATCTTTGTATAAAACTTTTCTTTATCCTTCTCCTAAGGAGGCAGGGCCTGCTGGAGTAGGGGTCATGGGCCTTTACTCAACCTTTTTATTCCAAATGCTATTTTTTTCAATTTAAATTCACTCCTGCTCCTCCCTATGCACAATTATTTTGTGTAGCACAACAAAAGGGGCCTGATAACCTCCCCTGAGAGCACTTTTTTATTTTACTGTCATCCCAAATAACTTTTCACTTTGTTAACTTCTTTTCTCCATCCAGGAAAAATGAGGGATTCATAGCTTTGGTAGCTGTTCTCTATACTAACAACACTGGTCCTTTTTTGAATCTTCTATGCATTGTGTTAGATGAATACACAATGGATACAGCCTTCAAGGGAGTGAACAGTGGGTAAATTTCTCAAAAATGCCTTAGTAACCTAGGATTTTAAGGCCCATTTTCAAAAGTGATTTAGAACCTGATTTTTAAAGGTATTTAGACACCTAAAGCTGGAATTTTCAAATGGGAGTTAGATACCTAGGCACTTCTGAAAATTCCAATAGGCACATATATGCATACTTAAGTGCTTAAATGCCTTTAAAAATCTGATTCTTAGGAGCTTAAGTCCCACTGACTTTCTGTGAAACATAGGCTACTAAGTCACTTTTATAAATGGGACTTGGGCTCCTAACTTAGGCTATGTTTAAATTACAGCCTATGTCAGCATAAGTTATGTTACTCAGAGATATGACTATCTGCAGTGAGCAAGCTCAGTGAGACCCACCTTCTCCCCTGCCTTTCCCAGAGCTCACTTCCTGCTCCTCCATGGAATATTTATGGAGGAGACGGAGTCCCAGGCAGGTCTGTGGTGACAGCCATTGGAGCAGCACTCCTGTGCATTAGAGACCAACTTGAACCCCAGATCTGAACGCCCTCAGACTTAGGGGAAGTTTGGATCTGGATCTAAACTTTGTCACTTGGGCCTATCTGTAGTGTGTATGTGTTGTGTGGAGCTGGTAAGGATGGGGTGAATGGGAATTCTTTGGTCCTAATTCCTTCATACCTTGAGGAGACATGGATATTTAGCTTCCCAATTCCCTCCTGAAGCAAAACCCACCGCTGCCCTGTGTTTGAGGTGTCATTTAGATATTCAGAATGCAGGAATAACTCTGGAAAATTGCCAGCCAGGACATCTTCTATAAAAGGTTTGTTAACGTGATCAATCCTTGCTGCAGTAGATGCATACCCTTCCTTATGGCGAAATTCCATTCTCAGATGCGTGCATTCTGAACGCATCCAAAATCCCTTAAGATCATTGTGAAAAAAAGTGGAAATTCATTGTTATTTTTCACAAAGTGTCCTCTAAAACTTTTGACTTCCGAATAATGGTGTGCCAGGAAGCCAGCCTAAATGTTCCTTGTTCAGGGCTTTTTACATGGGCTGCAGATAGGCTGCACTCAAAGAAAAAAAATAAATTAAGGAGCTCCGCTACACATGCAGTGAGGGGAATGTTCTTCTGAATTCTCTCCTGTAAGAGTCATAATATGAGTTTTTTTATTTATAGAGCACCCTTGCCAGAAGGCTCTGGTGCCTGACAAAGTGGAATAAAAAATGTCATGATAGCAATGTCACATGGCCCAATGAACTGAGTGGGGAAGGGACAAAAATTCTCAACAACCCTCCCCTCTCCACAAACCCATCAATACGTCTTCTGACACATATATGGGAATGATGACACACGCTGCATTAGTAAGTGCTCAGCTCAGAGACCAGGCTCAGTTTCAAACCTAGCCATCAAATAAACAAGATGAAACTCATATGGCAAAAGCTAATTGAGAATTCCTGTGTCATATTTCCCACCACTGGGCATGAAAGAAATTTCTTTGTGGAATTAATTTAGGCTTATGGAGGAAAACAAATGAAGTGCAAGCACTAAAGTTAATGCAGTGTTAAGGCTGAGAAACTACCAAGCACACAAAAGTCAAGTAAATCCAGAAAAAGGAAAACTAAAGCTAAGCCTTCTAATTCACCCAAGCAAGGCAGAGATAGGAAGAGGGAAGTACTGAGAAGAACTTGCCTCCTCTTTAACATTCCACAGTACTGAAGGCATCTGCCCTCAGATTGTTAAGCTGGTGTGCAGCCTTGGGATCCTTTTGGACTTCTCAGCGCTACTAGATGCCCAAATAGCCACAGTGGCAAAAAATACCAGTGAGTGGCCCCATCCTATCAGACACAGACCTGGCCAGGATGATCCATGCATTTGTGACCTCTAGGCTTAATTACCTTAATTACCTTAACCACCAGAAGCCAGCCTGTGAACCTATTACTCCAATTTGGGAACTGTACATGGCTGGACTTGAATGGAACTACTCCCAAGAGCAACGACTCACTGATGTGAGTAAGGGGTTTACATCCTGGGCCTACATCTAGAATTGAAGAACATATGGCCTCATGCAGCTCCAACTGGTAGAAAATACAGTGATCCTATGTAAACACACCATCCTAGTGCCCTGCTCTCTGCAGTGGCTTCCTCCAAATAGAGAGACCCTCCTTTCCTGAAGCCTTCCCGGTGACTGATGCTAGCTATCTTTGGAATCTCCTTCTTCCCTGTCCCATACCCTTCTACCAGAACACTGAAACCATCAGCCACTAAGGGTCTTCACATACAGTGCTGCAGTTGCATCCGTGAAGAAATTCCTACACCAACAAGAGAGCTTCTCCCATTGGTGTAGTTAATCCACTGCTAAGAGAGGCCATAGCTATGTTGGCAGGAGAAGTTCTCCCACCAATATAGCGCAGTCTATGGGGTGGGGGGTGGGATTAGGTTAATAAGCAATTTGCTCAGGGGTGTGGATTTTTCACACCCCTGAGCCACACAATTATACCAATATAGGTCTGTAGTGCAGACCTGTCCTAAGAGAGTGCAGGACACAGATCTTTTATAGGGCAGGACTAAATTAGGAAATCTACCAAGCAACAGTTAACAATGGCCCCACAGATAAAGCCCTCAGAAGCAATCACCAATTCCATGATTTAGCCTCCCCTATGTCATGTCCTCCACACACAGGCAGGTACCAATGCTGCAAACACTTATGCAAGGAACTCAGTGCATGTGAACAGATCCATTAGTTCACTCACGGGGTTAAAGTTACTCACCTGTGTAATCGAGATCACAAACTTCTCAGCCCCTACTCTACTCCTCAACCCTTCCTTGTTTCACCTGTGTAATGCTAGATTACCCATACTCTATGCAGATGGCATCATTTCACCTCAGGAGCAGTGTGAGTCAGATTTTTAAAAGCATAAATGGCAGTTGTGTGCCTAGCTCTGAGAGTGAGGCAGCTGCAAATCTCCCTGTGGTTCACTACAACCCAGCTCAGTGGGTTGGGGCCCATTTTACTTTGAATATTAGGAAAGCACCTTTTGTCCCTTTCAAACTCTGGATCTGGTCTTGTCAGGCCTTCTGTACCTTCTGTGAGCTGCTCTGTCCCCTCACCTCAAGTGGATTTGAATGGGAGTTGAGGGCACTCAGCACTGACGGTGGATTTAAAGAAGAGCAAGATTGCCAGTTACAACTGGATCCTCTCTTCATGGGATCCTTCATTTGGCTTGAAGATGTGAGAGAGTTTTAACACAGTTCTCTCTCATGGAGCCTCCACTTCATCTGTCGACTAGGGGCCTTTATTTTTAAGCCAGCACTGGCTCAGCAACAAATAGGAGGTGCTCAGCACCTCACACGATCCGGGTCTGCAAGAAGGACAAAGAGATAAACTGACCAAGGATCAGAGTTAGGGAACACAAAAAAATAATCAAGATTAAACAGAATCCAGCAGCAAAGCAGGGAAACCCAAAGTGAGAAAAGAACATGTAGACCTCAAAGGATAAAAGAGGGAAAATGTTCCATTCCTCTGAATCAATGTAATAAAATTACAGCCTAAGCAGTCCTTCAAGGTAACCCAAGGAAATTTTCTCCTCGCATTGTTTCACAAAGAGATATATTCCTATCGCAATAAAAGCTCTTGTCTTCTTGGAACTGTTGCAGCAAATCTCTTAGTGCAATTGTAAAATCAGTGGCTTTGGGTGCTCCATGTGTGTGTGTGTGATCTTTCTGCTCAGTGCAGCAGACAGTGTCTTATTAATTATTGGCTGGCCTATCTCTTAAGCCTTTTAAAGGGTAGTAGGTGAACTGTCAAAGTACTGAATGCAGTGCTGCTGGCACCTATTAAAAAACACATGGAAGAAATGAGTCCAGTATGATAAAACAATCTGGAAACAAAAAAAGCTCCTGTTTTATATTGATTTGAGGGTGGAGGAGCTTCACATTGGCAACTTTCCAAGTGTGAGTTAGCATACCAGGCTGAAGCCTGCAAACACTTACACAGGTGACTTCACCCAGAGACATCTGCATAAGTATTTGCAAGATCAGGCCCCAAAGAGGGACAAAATGGTGCTTCAGTCAAGCTACTCCTTATCTTTATTTCAGAGGCTTGTCCTAAATGTCCTGGCATGTAATGTTCCATTTCGATCTAAGGGATGTGTGTGTATTTATACACATGTACCTGTACTTTATGCATATAAAGATAAAAATGCATCTTCAAAGTATAGATTTTATTCTTACAATAAAATTTGCCACACATGTTCAGGTGAAAGCCAGGGGACAAATGAAGCCCACAGAGCTTTCATCATTGCCAGTCAGAAGCATTCAAAAATCCAGAATCAACCCCCCTAAAAATCATGAGACTGGGTTCAGAATTATGAGATTTTAAAATAAATGATACATTTGGGAGGTCTGTTTATTGGCCTTCTAGGATTTATTTCTTGTAGGGTGCACTCGTCACAGTTTCAGGCTTTTCTCTGCCGCATGAGGCTAAAAACTCAGCTTTCCTTAAAAGAGAGAGAGATAGTGGATGAGAAAGAGAGAGCGAGAGTCCCATGAAATTACCAGGGCACAAACCAAATATCATGAGTCTTGGGACAAAATTGCAAGAACTGAGAACACTTTGCTCTCCAGTGCGGAATGTAGTCATCCTAACCCTATGTGTACCGCATGAAAACTACTGGTCTCATCATACCACGTGATCAAGATCAGTTTTTCATGCACCCCTAGTTCTGCAAGCTTCCCTCCATATTAAAAATGAATGCAGTCCATGGGACTTGGTGTTAGGATGAGCAGACAGCAAGTGTGAAAAATCAGGACGGAGGGGGCGTAATAGGAGCCTATATAAGAAAAAGATCCAAACATCAGGACTGTCCCTATAAAATTGGGACATCTGGTCATCCTATGCATAGATGCCAACTGCACCCACCGGCAGCTCCCCGCCCAGCTCATCTCCAACTGCCTCCTCCCCTGAGTGTGCCGCATGCCCACTTTTTCCGCCAGCTCCCCTTGCTTGCACTGCAAAACAGCTGTTATGCGTGGCTAGTAGAGAGAGGGGGAGGAGGGAGAACATGGCATGCTCGGGAGGGAGGTAAGGCCGGGGTGGGGATTTGGGGAAGGGGTCCAATAGGGGCAGAGAGGGGGCAGAGTTGGGGCGGGGACTTTGGGGAATGGGTTGGAATGGGGGCAAGGAAGGAATGGAGTTGCGGGGGGGCGCAAGCACCCACCGATGCCGGGGAAAGTTGGTGCCTGTGACCCTACATGGTGTCAAACTCTGCGGGACACATTTCGCTTATAGGCTACACTTAGCTCTACTCTGTTCAAACTGCCTGTCAGGAATAATATTTGGACTTGGAAGATGACATCCTGCCATGGAATTAACAATTATCTGCAGCCTTTCATTTAGATCAAGTTGGAACAAGGCACTCTCTGGGCTGTGGTGGGCTGCACCTCTGCATTATAGGGATGTGTTTTTGTTTATTTTTATGTTATAAATCTAAAGAAAACAATTAAGTAAAGGTGAGGTGGCTGCTATCCGCCCCACTTAATAGCTGACAATGTGAACACAAAATAGAAAGTTTGGAGGCCCGGGTATTACAGAATGTGTGCTGGCAATAAAACAAGCAAAGCAATGCAGGCCTAAACATCTACATTTTTATTGGGGAAGTCAAAGTCCTTTAAAACGTGTGTTTATTTAAGGTGGTTGGTTTTTTTCCCTCTTTTTACCATTGATGTCATTGCTAGCATAAGCCTTTTATGGTCATCACTTAATAGTTGTCTCTCTCTTTCAAAATCAACAAAGACTAAAGAAAAAGAAGAAAGAAAGGGGAAAAAAAGCCCCTGCTTCCTCCTTGGGAAATGGTGTAGGTTCATGGAGGAAGCTGTCTTCCTGTTTTCTCCATAATAGCAGCTTTGCACGGTTTTAGCAAGTTCTATGACTCTAAGCCTCCTCAATATGGTGTATGCTCCTCTAAACATCTGCCTGTTTTTTTTACTGCAGGGGTAAAACGCATTTATTTTCCACAAACCGTACACAATATTACTTGCCTGGCATATGATCTGCTGCGTCCCTAAAAGTAAAAATATACAGCAAGATCAATAGACTTATGTCTGTGTTGTAGTATTGTCAACAGGATTAACTCTGAAATTATAATGGAATATGGCCCAGCTGACCTCCCCCCCCCCCGCCGTTATTTTAATCATACGTGTTTTCCTTGATACAAACTTGTGTCTGACATCCTGAAATAAAAAATAATTCCAACTCAAGACTGCTTTGTACACTGAAGTCAGATTCAAAGATATGTCAATCAGTTCTTTTTCCTGGGCCTATATATATTAAAGACCACCATTTGGAAGGGAACACCTTTTTCTACTTAGTTTAGAAGCCATCTTTCTCATTTAGCCATGTGATGCTAAAAAATAAAGCTCATGCCATAAAGTTCAGAGTACTGTACATTAGCAAAGAAAAGAGAGTTCCTTGATTATCTAATGGCAGTCTGGTTGCAACATCAAATCTCAGCAGGGAGGGCACTCAAGCAATAAACCCGGAAAAAAACATTGTAAATCAACAGATCTTGTAAGCTTCCCATTCCAAGTGCTGTTATTTTTAGACATACTGCATGCATGGGTAAGCAACACTGTTGCAGAGTGCTTCACCAAAAAGTTTTAATTTTTTCCCTCAGTGTTTCACCTGCTGCTGCCACCTGAAATTATATACAATTTTATTGCGCACAAGCCTAAAAATGGTCTATATCCCATATTTTGAAAGATCTGGCAAAAGACTAGCTACCGTTATTTGGTCTCTCAATTGCAAACAACCAGACTGCTTGTGGGGTGAGCCATTTCCCAGAAACCCATGACAAGAAACAAATCCAGATACAAGTAGAGTTTTGTTTGGTACATTAAAACATTGTTTTTTCTCCCTTATCTTGCAGCCCTTTTTTGTGTGCAGTTTCCACTTAACCAAGGAGTTTTTATGCTCAAAGATTGCAGGAATTAAAACTAAAACTATAGCACCATTTAGAATAGTGGTCCCCAAACCTTTTACCTCGTGCCTCTCCTTACTCCTGTCCACCCTCCCTCTGGCTCCCCGCTAGCTGCAGCCAGGAATGGGGCCACAACTTCAGGAAGGGGGACATGGACAGGGGTAAAGGGGCCAAGCCGGGGCCACAATTGTGGGCCGAGGATGGGGCAGGGCCAGAAGTGGAGCCAGCAGCCAGGGTCAGGAGTAGAGCTAAGTGGCGTTCCTTCCCCGTCCCCCATGGGAGCTGGCCCGGACCCCAGCTATGGACCCCCAAACGTTCCTCTAAGCCCCCTTAGCAGAGCATACCCCACATTTTGTGGGCCTCTGTTTTAGAAGGTCTATAGGGCTGAATTCTGCTGTCTTTATCATAAGGAGAACTCCCACAGGAGTCAGAGGGTGCTTTGCTCAGTTATGACTCAGTTCAGTCAAGCATATAAGTATGCTCTTAAGTTTAGGCATGTGCTGAGTTCCACTGAAGTCAATGGGAATTAAGTATATGCAACGTATTTTGCTGAATAGGGATGGATTGCTGATTCAGAGACTTAAGGGCTGCAGAATCTGACGGTGAATGTAAATGAAGACTAAGAACCTGAAAGTGAAAGGGTCCCATTCTACTCTCATTGTAAATTTGTAATAAAGGCAAACTTTGGCCCAGATAGCCTAGAAACAAAAGTGAAACTGACAAGTGTACTTCATTATCCCAGCTGAGAGAAATAGAAAAGGTAGAACAAAACAAACAAAAAACCCCAGGACAGTAAAAATGGCCAGATCCTTCTCCAATGGCAAAACCATACTGATACCGGAGAAATCAGATCTGGCACTACAGCAAATTAGATTCCAAAACTTCTTCGGGACAGATCATGGCCCATCCATTACTCATTCCCCTTCCTCTGTCATGCCCATACCATTGTACCTCCAGTACCACTGTGAGAATGGAAGTCAGCTCGGCAAAGCCACTACCTGACAGGAAGGAGTGGAGACTGGGCAAAGGCATAGCTCCACCCCTTCGTCCTGCTTAGACCAGGTACAGACTTGGAGTAGTTTTTTCCCACATCAAAACAGCAGGGTAACTGAGAGGCAGATTGTGACTCTTAGAGCCTGACTCTGGGTTGCTACTCCTGCAACACGCCGAAAATTAACTCAAAATCTAACCCCAAGTAAAAAAATTGTTCCTGAAAACATGATTTTTTCAGTGATAATGTCCCTGTAATATAGTTATGTGGAGAGTAATTCACAAGAAGTAAACAATATGCATATTTCTTTATCCTGATATCTAAGCATGAGCCACATAAGTGTTTGATATAGATTACCATCTATATGCCTTATTACAAATTACAACTCAACATGTAAATCATCTGCAATTTAGATATTAATGCTACGTGCTCAGACACCCAGGGCACATCTAATCTAGCTTCTGCTGCCGTTAAATATAAGCTATTCATTTGAATACAAAGGTAGACATTCAGAAAGTTATCCTATGCCTGAATAGCTCTGGATCCCAGACAGGCAGGGCCACAAAGGAGGGCACAAGTGCAGAGTAGATAGATTTTTCCTCACAGGATTAGGGTACATTTTTTTAACTTCCGCCAGTCTGTAGTGGGGTGGCTACCTGCTCCAACCCTGAAGGGGTTAAAATGGCCCTGCAGAGGGCTGCTGCTGGAGAAAAGCAGCCCAGCAGAGGGTTGTAGCTGGGAAAGGCATTGATAACAGCTGGGCTGATAGAGAAGGCAGCCACAGCTGTAGCCAAGGTAATCAGGGCCCAGCTAGCCCTTATAAGAGGGCAGTGGGCCAGAAGGAGACAGACACTCTCTCTAGCTACCTAGAGGGAGAGGGACCTGGCTGCCTAGAAAGGGAGGAAGGTAGGTGCCTGGGCTAGGGCAGTACTGGGGAAGCAGCAGGATGAGTGGGGGAACTCAGGCCTGGAATCCTCCCAGACTGCAAGCCTGATACAAAGGCTCAAAAGGGTACTGGGATTAAGTGAAGGCAGCAGGCCCAACCCCCCCTTGCCTGTGATGACTGGCTATTACACTGCAGTCTGCCCCAGCGAGCGGGGGCTGTGTGATGACTGGCAGTAGCCCATAGGCTGAGGCAAGGTGGGATGGGGGGGGTTCTGGGGGGGGAGACCTACAGAGAGTGGGGTTTACCCAGCTAAGGGGGCCTCAGGGTCTGGGAAGGACCCTGGGCCAGTGACAGGCGGGACATCAACCTGCAGGGGGTGCTGCGGAGGCCGGAAGAGCTGATTCCCCAGATGACCAGCAGGAGACAGCGCAGGGGTGAGTCCTCACTCTGTCACATAGTCCAACTGCAGAATGAAGGAGCAGACAGGCCCAGCTCCTAAAACAAACACACCAAAGGATGCTGAAGGGAGTGTTGGCCTCCTCAAACCAGTGACCCCCAGCCTGTGCTGAAGAGACAGCCTTAAACCTGTTGAGATCTGAGAGCAGATCCCTCCTGCAGCCTACAGGATGGAGCAACAGAATCTAGGGTTCAAATGATGCCGGGGGACAACTAATAAGAAAACAGGAATGGTAGTGAGGTCATAGGGTCAGAAGTAGGGAACCTGCTGGGGACACCAAGCAGAGAACCCCAGGCAGCACCCACTGCTCCTCAAAGGTATCTAAGCAACCAGTGGATGTGGCCCAGAGAAACTCTGCCTGGATATGCGATTGAAGGGAGGAACAGAAATAGGCTCCATAGTGGCAGAGCGCTTCCCCATCCAGCATCCTCCTCCTAGTTCTTTAGATGGCCACTTTGGCCAGCACCAGAAGACTGACAAGGAGGTCTTGTGACTTCCTGGGGCCCCGGACAGTGTGTGCAAAGATCAGGAGGTGCGGGGACAAATGCAGCTCGGTGAGCTCTGTGAGCAGTCATTCCATGTAGGCATGTTCTGATCTTATTGCAAGGACATTCATAGTACTCAGCTTCACAACAGTCTTGAAAGCCATGAGAGTCAAACAGCTGCACTGAGATGGCTGAGGAAATACCTCCAAAGACTGTGTGTTTTTAAAATGTACAGTTTTAAGCCATCAGCTATAGTGAAGTGACCTGAAGATCAGGAAGGAAAATATGATGGTGTCACCCATTTTCCCTGTCCATTGCCACACACACAGATGCATGCATTTCTCTTTATCTAGCAGCAGTGAGAATTTGGGCTATGGGATTCCCTTAAGCCCTCTCCCTACAAACTGGAGAACTTCCTAAAACCGTTCATTTCCTGCCTGACCTGGATCCCAAGTTTTCTTTTTTCCTCACTAATCCCCAAAGCCTGATATTACATTATCTTTGAATCCAACAGTGGCTTACACATTTCCAAACAAAGATTACATGTGTAGTTGGAGCAGCTATTTAAGTATTAATGAATCATCTGGATTTTTATCAGCCAGGTCATAGAAAGCTACAGCAGATCTAATGTTTAGCTACAACCTTTTACATGAAAAATGACCAAAAAATTAATATTATTAGCAATTGAAAAAGTAATTAAAAATAGAAGACCCTACAGCTTTTTGTGTATGATCTGTTATCTTAGAAGAAGCAGTGCCTCCTACTGTGTAGAGCAGCAGATTAGAAATCAGGAGTTCTTCACTTTAACAGCGACTATGGCATTGTCTACACAATAGGCGTAAGTCGACCTAAGTTACGCAATCGATGTAGGTTAGGTCGACTTACTGCGGTGTCTACACCATACTGTGTTGATGGGAGCCACTGTTCCATCGACTTCCCTTAGGGTATGTTTCCACTACCCACCGGATTGGAGGGTAGCGATCTATCTATCAGGGATCAATTTATCGTGTCTGGTTTAGATGCGAGAAATCAATCCCCAAAGGCACTCCCCGTCGACTCCGGAGCTCCAGCTCACCAAGAGGAGTAAGCGGAGCTGACGCAGGAGCCCGCTGCCACTGTGAGGATGCCAGGTAAGTCGATCTAAGATGCGCTGACTACAACTACGTTGTTCACGTAGCTGAAGTTGCATATCTCAGGTTGGCCCCCTCCCCCCCCGCTACTGTAGACCAGGCCATACTCTTTGTGTTCTGGTGGAATACTGGAGTCGATGGGAGAGTGATCTGTGGTCAATTTAGCGGGTCTAATTAAGACCACAGTGCATCGATCACCACAGCATCAATCCCTGGTACGTGTAGACATGCCCTCATAGTGCAACCTTGGGCCTGGGCTACACTGGAAAGGGAGGGGATCGACCTAAGATACGTGCTTTTGCCTCTTGCAGAGGTGGAATTCTGGGGTCGACGAGGAGCGTGCTCAGGGATCGATTTATCGCGTCTACAGTAGATGTGATAAATCGATCCCCGATAGATTGATCACTGCCTGCTGATCCGGCCGGTAGTGAAGACGTACCCTTGGACAAGTCACTTAACTTCTATATGTCTCATTTTACAGATCAGTAAATTTGATACCTCAAAGGAGCTATGCTTAACTTAATGTTTGTAAAGTGCTGTGAGAGCCTTGGATAGGATGATATATGGAAGTGAAAAGTGGTAGTGTATTGTCTATCTGGGTAATTAAATATAGTACAATAGAAAGCAAAGAAAGAAAAGTGCAGGACAGATCCTTGGCTGGTAGAAAATGCTGAGGATCTGCTTCTGTACATATAGCATCTGTTATATAAACTGCATCTGAGACCCTTTGGAGAATCAAACAGCACAGATGACCAGTATCAATTATTTTAGTACTTTCTTAAACACATACTATGAGCAAATGAGATGGAAAGTGCCAGATCCTCCATTCTGCACCAGTGGAAAAAGGAAAGCAAGAAGTGTGGGAAATGCTACCATTCAAATGTGATAGTATTTGACACTCACTTTGCAGTGATATTGATGATCAGACAAGGCTTGGTGAATTGCTCCCTATGTCTAAATGAAAGTGGTCACATTGGTAAGACTTTGATATTAGAGCTAAACTTTGCCCTTGCTGCTTCCCAATTCCCCTTTCCTAGGTTGAACATTACCTATTTACACTGCCCAGTTGGCTAGACTGTCAAGTCTGCAGAGCAAGGACCTTGGGTGAAATTCTGGGAGTCAATGGGAGTTTTGCCATAGACCTCAATCAGTGTGTGTAAATTGCCATGCAAACCTGAACAGCAGGACCCGGGGTTGTGGACTCGGTGTTTCCAAGCCCACGCATGAGTGTCCACGCTGCACTGTAAACCTGGGCTTACAATTGCTGGACCGCGGTCTCACAACCATGCTAATGCGTCCGCATAGCACTTCACAGACCTTCTGACTTAGGTCTGCAGCTTGAACTGCATCCACACTGCAAAATGACAGGGCTTGGACCCAAGTTACAATGGGACTTGGATTCTGACCCATGCCCTTAGCGGAATCCTAGGACGTGGGTCCTGCGAGCTTGCTGATTCAAGTCAGACTGTCTTGTGTCTGGATAAAGCTCAAGCCTGAGTCAGAGCCTGGGCTTAGTGTGCAGTATAGATATACCCAACAGCACCAGGATTTCACCCTTTGTCTCCATGCCTGTCTGTAAAACACCTAACATGCCAGCTGAGCTCCACTCACTGCAGAACCGTTTTGGAATCAGCCAAGATGGAATAGTTTCCGTGATGTCAGAGAAAAGGATACATAATTGATAGACATTTTCTGACCCTCTTTCCATGGCTGACCACATGTTTTAAACAAAAGGACTAAATCTCAGGTTTAATCAGGTATCACAGTGAGAAAACTGGGCTCTTTTTTAAACACACCAACATATTATAGAGTTCGACAAATGAAAATGCCAGAAAAGCAAATGGGAGTGGCTGCGGAGGTAAAAGTTTGGGTGGCAGTTTAAGTGGAGCACTCTGAAAAGTAGCTGGTTTTTCCTCCATTATTGTACTAGTTAATCTTCCTGGGAACAGGCTGATATTTATTGGTCCCAGGAGAGAGTGGAGTTGTCAGGAATCCAAAAGGATAAGGTTTAAGGCTCTGCACCATTAGTCATCTAATGGAAGAAAGTGGCACAGTTCTTTAGAGATGCATTATATTTTTCTCCCCCTTACAATTTAGTCTGAATTTCACAAAATTAAATGTGGGTTTAAACAGACACACCCCGTGCGGACTATCCTTCTCCCCCGTGGAACTGTTTTTAGTCTGTAGGATATGGAATGGTCTGTATTCGGCAGGCTAATGCAGCGTGGTCTCAAACACCCTGTTGTTATAACACCCTGTTAGAACTTCAGAAGAATGATTTCCGTGTTTGGAAAGGGAACACACAGAAAGGTTAAGACATCCTTCCTTCCACATAGCTTTCTACTGATTCAATTACTATACAATGATCATTTAACTCTATGCAGTGAGGCAACGACAGCCCTACGAACACTAAAAGGAGAGTGAGATTTTCAGTCTAGGGCCCGGTTGTTGCGCTTTGCTATTCCAGTTGTTGGGAGGGGCATTAGGAAGGATGTGCTGTTGTTGAGCCACATGACTTGGAGTCAGGAGATGTAGGTTCGGTTCCAAGTTCGGCCCCAGATTCTCTGTGTGACTTTGGCTAGGCTGCTTAATCTCTCTGTGCCTCTTCTCCCCTTTTTAAAAACAGAGACAATAGCATTTCCTTTCTTCTGCCTCACGGGGTGGTGCCATCCCAAATTCATTCATATCAGCAAAGCACTCTGAGTTCTGCAGATGGAAGGCTCTACAGGGGCCTTACCCTACAAGGGACTGTCCTCCCGCAATCCCTAGTGACTCATTTGAGCCAGCAAGTCAGCGGAAGATGGCGTAGGGTGACCAGATGTCCCGATTTTATAGGGAGAGTCACGATATTTGGGGATTTTTCTTATATAGGTGCCAATTACCTCCCAACCTCTGTCCCTGTTTTTCACACTTACTATCTAGTCACACTAAAGATGAGGCAACTGAGCACCAGCCAGGATCAGGCCCAAGAAATACAAAGTGCTGTTAATTAGCAGCCCTTCTGAAATATTTAAAATAAAAAAAATTACCGTGCCCTAATGCTGCACCTTTCATCTGAGGATCTCACAGCACTCAAACATGGAGGCTAGATTCTGATATCTTTACTCAGACTGAATAATCCCTCCAAATACTCCCACTGAAGTAAACTGGACTCCTACTAAGTAAGGTGCTACAGGGCATGAATAAAGGAAGGCCCTTATTAACTTACCCAACTCATATGGAAGAGGTAAATATTATTATACCCACGTTACAGATGGGTAACCCACAGCTGGGCGGCAGAAGATTAAAGTATTTTACACAAGATAGCCATAGTAATATTATTAAAACCACTTGGCACATACTATTTATATCTACACAGAGTGCCAGTGGTAGTCACAGAGATAGAAACTGAGAGTCCACTCCCAGGTTCCTGCTCTAACCATTAGCACAATGATTAGCATTTTCAAAGCTCCAATGTGACACTGTTTGCAGCCTTGTACCTGTGTTGGTCCCAGGGCAGGAGAGAGAGAAAGTGGCTGAGGTAATATCTTTCACTGGACCAACTTCTTTTGGTGAAAGAGACAAGCTTTCATGCTTACACAGAGCTCTTCTTCAGGTACCTCTCCCAGACATGAAGAAGAGCTCCGTGTGAGAAAAAAATCTTGTCTCTCTCACCAAAAGAAGTTGGTCCAGTAAAAGATATTACCTCACACACCTTGTCTCACTAACTGATTTATTAATAGAACTAGTCAGGAATTTTTCTACAAGGCATTTTCTCATTGAAAAATGCCAGTTTTTCAAAACAAAACTCTTTGTGAGAAGGGGGAAGGTCTGACAAAATTCTTGACTTGAAAAAATTTAGAAAGAAAAGATATTCAAAACGACTAAATGTCTCGTTTGGACATTTCTGAAACAAAATGGTTTTGGTTTTTTGGTTCATTTCTGTTTCACAATTCAAGGTAATTATAGTTTAAAAAATCAGTAAATACAAGATACTCTAAAGGAATCATTTGGACTGATCCAAACTGAATTTTTTTCTTTTTTGTCAGTTTATGAAATTTTAGAAATTTTGACTTTTCAGGATGGGAAATGTTTTTTAAAAAGTTTCCAAGCATGGGAAAACCCTTGCCTGCCCAGCTCTATTTAGGATCCTAATCCCATTGAAAATAAATAGGATTTAGGCTTCTAAACTGCTGGAGCATTTTTGATATTTTATAAATGAGCCTTTATTTGCTTTTGCACTAGTGTTACATTGTTAGCATCCCATTGCTTTCTGTAGAGATACTCCTGAGACACCATGGCTTATGTCAGTGCAGAATCAGGCCCACTGCTGCTCCATATTTCCCTTAAATTACCAAATCAATGATTTTAAACTGAAAAAGCTAAAGGACAAAGAAAACAAACCTCCCTTGTGAAGAATAATCTTCCAGAGAGCACACGGTTCATGATCCTGCGTCTAACTGAATTCACATACAGTAAATCAGTGCATCCAGCCACTTCAGTCACAGTGCCAGCCCTTGCTGAGGTACTAAAAACTGTGTGGAGACACATTGACAAAATCCAGGTATGGTCTCAGTCTTACTTCTAAATTAGAGGCAGAATACGTGCGCTGACCTTCCACTGGTCTTAGCTTCATGCTGCAGGGTGTATTTGTGTCCTGTCTTTTTCCTGATTTGAAAATAACTCCTGACCTCCTTAATTTGTGGATGTGAAGTGCCAAAATGCCTCTTGTTGGAGGCCGTTGTTCACTGGGTAAGCTAAGTTTTGGAAGGGAGCAAACACAAGACAGATGTGTGTATGTGTACTGGGGAAAGGGAAGGATTGCTTGATATTGTCAAGTACCAACAGAGCACTGGGGTTTTTTCAGCGAGCCTCGTACTTGTGAATAGAGCTAGACTGTCAGACTTGCATTCAGAAGACATAGGGCTTGTCTACACATAGCCTTGGTCTACATTGTGGGGGGACTCATCCAAGTTACGCAACTTCAGCTATGTGAATAACGTAGCTGAAGTCAACGTACTTAGATCTCCTCACTGCAGTGTCTTCACTGTGGTGAGTCGACTGCTCCTTCTCCCCAGTCAACTCTGCTTGCGCCTCTCGCAGCAGTGGAGTACAGGAGTCAACGGTAAAGTGCTCGGGGGTCGATTTATTGTGTCTAGATTAGACATGATAAATAGACCACCGCTGGATCAATCACTACGTGCCGAGTGGGTAGTATAAACATACCCACAGAGTTGTTACCGATTAATTCCATGTGTGAAACCTTTTGTTCCGGAATAAGAATGCCTTGCTCCTGGTTAGCTTAACCCACTTTGTGGTCTAGCAGATTAATAGATTCATTTGTTCCAACGCCAGAAAGGACAACGGTGATCGTGTAGGATGACCATATTTCCCAAAGGGAAAGCCCTCTACTCCTCCCTATGCAGGGCTGGCCCGAGCTGCTCACCCTGCCTGCCCGCTGCGTGAGGCTGACACTGGCATCACTGCTCAAGCCCAGCCTCCCCCACTGCATAGGGTTGGCATTGCCCCCTACACATTCGTATGCACACCACTTTTTTGACAAAAGTGGGCATTCGTCTCGTTTGCTCTTGCCAACTGATCAAACAGGAGAAATGCCCACTTTTGCGATGGCTGGGACATGGCTTAAAAAAGGGATTGCCTCGGCCAAAATGGGATGTATGGTCACCCTAAGTCTGAGGTAAGCCAGGTTTAAAGCAATGGAGAGTATCCACTCACAAAGCTGCTCCAGTTTACCCAAAATCAGTGGAATATTGCCCATCATCATTTATTATAGTATTATCCATTTAGTTGAACTGGTGTAACATCTGTATTTAGAACAGCCCACAGAACAGACAACTGTAGAAACCAGAGACAGGAATGATTTATTAGATCAAGTAGCCCATTCCCATTAAAACCCATCCCCATAAACCAAATGTATCTCCTGCCCCCACACTGACTTCAGCTGGAGTTCAGGTTGTTCAGCCTCTCTGTAAGGCCGGCCTATATGGCTGTGGTTCCCTCTCTGATGTCCTGATGCTCTGGCTGGCCTATACTGTATGTGCAGCAAATTACGGGGGTCCATGACCAGAACCAGAAGGCTGAGCAGGAGAAGAGAAGCCATGGACACTCTCTCGCTTTCAGGAATGGTGCAGCCAGGGCAGGGTGGCATGTAGGAGTTTGTTGCTTGTCCATTGCTCTGTAACTCCCTGCTTCCTACGAATAAGGTGAGGGTATTTAAGAAGTTCCTTTGTGAATTCCTTGCTTTAATTGCCTGTTGATTCCCAAAGAGTTAAACTATAGACCAATGTGCCCCCGAGGGTGGAGTTCTGGGAAGAGTGTGTGTACACAACTGAGGAGACAACACACTGGGGCTTCCCATTCCAAGAAAGGGTACCAGATAGGAAGTCTGCACTGCCAGAGTGTGCCTGAGATGCTGGAATTAGAGACAGTGTCTGGATACTGTTCAGTTGGCTAGAAAGTGCACAGAATCCAAAAGCCCAATTCAGCACAGCAGGCTGGTAACGACTCGGCCAGGGCTGTACCACCACCCATCTGGGAAGGATGGAGCAAACATCTGCATACCCAGATCCAAAGTCCACGTGGCTTGCACAGAGATGTTAGGGGGGTTCTTTACTCTGGTGTACAGTCCAAGTCACTTCTGTGATATGTGGGCTCCAGAATGTGAAGACACTCTTTTGTGTCACAACTGCATCCTACTACAAGGTGACAATTCACTGTCATGGTGTCATATCACACTCAACAAAATGTTAAAGTTTGCATTACTATTATACCAACATGTGAGCAGAACAAATGTTTTCCCAGGATGTCATGGGTTTTGCACAGCTCTGGAGAATGATTTTTCTACAGTCAACAGCAGTGCAAACCAAAAGAGGACTTTTCCAGTTTAAACCCAAAGCCTGAAGCTCAGATTCCGCCAAAAGAAGAGTTGCCTGCCAATTCCCTGACAGAAATGTTCCTCCTTCAGTCAACTTACAATATTTTGATAACAAAGTAATACAATAAAATATGGATGTGTTCCGAACAGCTGATCCACCCAACTCAGCACCACTCCGTCTCAGGAAGACTGAACATTTCCTTAGATCAGGGGTGGGCAAACTTTTTGGCCCAAAGGCCACATCAGGGTTGTGAAACTGTAAGGAGGGCCAGGTAGGGAAGGCTGTGCCTCGCCAAACAGCCTGGCCCCCGAACTGCCCCCTGACTCCCCCGCTCAGAACTCCTGACCCATCCAACCACTCCCTGTCCCAACTGCCCCACTTCACTCCCTGCCCCCTTACCATGCCACTCAGAGCGGCAGGACTGGAAGCTGCGCTGCCATGCCAGAGCCAGCTGCACTCCCCATGCCACGGCATCTCTACGGTTGGGGGGACAGTATGGGAGGGGCCGGGGGCTGGCCTCTCCAGCCAGGAGCTGGGCAGGAAGGTCCCCTGGGCCAGATGTGGTCCACAGGCTGTAGTTTGTCCACCTCTGCCTTAGATTCATTTACATTTTGTGACACTTCTCTCGAGTTTCAGAAATCTTTGTCCCAAATGGGACATGACACAAAGGGAAACACTTCCCTGCTCTGGTACCTTGTTAGAGAGCAAGGTTGCACATGCTGTCAAATGGGTTAACTATCCTGATGTCAGAGCATGGGAGTGTTTCCCTTTGTCCTGCTTAGCTCAGGAAAGGATGGTGGGGCATGCACCACTCCTGCTGTCTCAGTCAGGAGCAGGGGTTCATCTTCAGGCTGCCTGCCACAGACCATGTGCCTGCATCGTCACTCATGCACATGCAGCATAGACTATGCCTACAAGCACAGAGCACGCTTCTTCCGCCCACGGCTGGCCATGACATCAGGCCCCCACTCTAAGCCAGCACAAGGACGGCATCCTGCTCTGCTGCTTCCCAGGTATAGTGATGGGTTAGGTGTGGTTCTCCCTTAACCCTCTTCTCCCTCCGAGCAGACTCAGGACAGGCCAAACACTACTAGGCTGGCTTCTGCTCACATGTTACATTTTAACTCTGAAAGCTGTCAGCGGTGCAAACATTTTTCAAAAATATGACTTCGCTTTTAGCCAATAGCTCTCTTCTGGTTTACATTTTCTACATCCTTTTTGCAATCCTCGGATATGCATTTAATCCCCTCGCACTGGAGTGAGGTATTCCACTGCTGAGCACTCATACAGGAGGCAAAACTTCTATATCCAGTAAAGTCAAGGGTTAGCTAGCATAAAACACTTAACAGGCCAGTATAACCCCTGGTACCACACCATTAGTTTTAATAGAGGTCAACCTGACACAATGGGCTTGATTCTGATTTTATACCAGTTTCACACTGGTGGCTGTCCATTGACTTCAGTGGAGTTAATTTTAACTTTCACCATTTTAAGTGTGATCAGAATCAGGCCCATGATGTTGAAGGTTTCTGATTTTCATCCATTACAGTCTAAATATTTAGCAGGAATCTAAATCGCCTTCTCCTCTGGAAAATGCAGCTCTGATCTTTCTCGTTATTTTATTCATATCCTGCTTTTCATACCTATTTAGGTCTCTAGTTATGTCACTCTTCTATAGTTTTTCCCTAACTTCATACTGTGATATTAACAAACAGCAGAGAACAAGTGAAAATGAGAGGTGCATAAAAGGTTCAGAAATGAGAACATGGCTTGCTAGTGTGTTTACATGCTTACCACTGAATACAGCAGACTATGTCTGCCAGGAAATTTTACTATTTGGATAACAAATTGCATATCAGGATGTCTGAATGTTACAAGCATTATAGCCTTACTTTATAGCTCTTGCACTAATGTATGCATTTTCCTTTAAAGTACTTTCTTGCAAGTTAAAATTTAGTCCTCCTAACAATCTGTGTAATTCAATACTTCCTTTGAAAACCTTCCAGAGGAAGATTAGAACAATTTTAGTGACTACAGACTATCTAGGGTCCACAGATGCCCGTAATCTATGGAAACTGTGAATTCAAAAGTATGAAGTTCAAATGTGATTTAAAATCCACTGTCGAATCTCCATTTTTAAGAAAGTTCTTTTTCCTCAAACTGAATTATTGTACATAATACTAACATTTATTTCAAATACAAACAGACACAGTTTGGGAAATTAAACAGCATGGTTTCTTTGTTCCTGAAAATGCTCACATTAAGTTTGCTCTGCATGAAATAATCCACGGTAGTTCCAACAACTCCACCAGATAAAGACTGTCTGCTTTGGAATCTGTCTGCAACAGTGTCAGTGATGAAAGGCAGCTGTGGAAGGTTTCAGTTTATTCTGTTTAAAGGCCAGTAGTGGACTCCCACACGAATGGGAATTTAAAACAGGGTCACAAATCAAACCTGAACTGCGCAATCCTCTTAGGTGAGCCCTATTTGTACCATATGTTTTACAGGTTAATTTCACTTGAATATTGAATAAAACTAAAATTAAGGCCAGATTTTCTAAGGCAGTACCTATGATGTGTCCTCCAGATGTGCACATACACATAGACTAATGTTTGAAAATCCTGCATTTGTATATGTAAAGGGTCATTTGTGCCTGCAAACTTGGCAAATGTGCACCTAATTGCTTGTCTGAACATGCAATTTGTACATGTGGACTTTGTGTGTGCAGTGGGTACATATTCAATGTTTACAGGCAAATCTGAGGTGCCTGCTTTGAAAATGTGCCCTAAAGGCTATGTCTACACTGGTGTAATTCCCAGCTCAGGTAGACATACATGTGTTAGATCTGCTTGAACTACCGCACTAAGGGCCAGCTCTGAACTACCGACTTATATCAGTATAACTACATCGCTCAGGGGTGTGAAAAATCCACACCCTTGAGCGATGCCATTAAACCGACCTAACTCCCCACCCCCGTGTAGACAGTGCTATATCAGCAGGAGAGCTTCTCCTGTCAACATAGTTACCGCCTCTTGGGAAGGTGGATTAACTGCACTGATGGGAGAAACTCTGCCATTGGCGCAGCATCTTCACCTAAGTGCTACAGTGGCACAGCTGTGCCAGTGCAGTGCTTGAAGTGTAGACCTGCCCAGTGATCCATGAGAGCGTGGGAGGCTGCTTGGGCTAGTCACCTGAGAACAGCCCTCTCTGAGATCCTAGGTTAGTACTCATGTGACTGCCACAGCCGCTCTGCTATCTTTAGTGCACTATCCAGAGCAGACCTAGTGCATGTATGTCTTCCCCCAATCCCCTCCCTGGCTGGGAATTACATCTCCCAGCCGTAAGGGTAAGGTCAGCCCTGACAATGGGCTCATCGCAGTTATCCATGGCTGACTGCCTGACGAGATTTATTAGCAAACAGAAAACAACTAGGCCCAGGTCAATGAATGCTTCTCTCCCAGTGGGTCTGAATCCGAAGCAGACTTTTGGTTTTACAGCTCTTGAACCACAAGGTTTTACTAATCCCAAACTTGTCTTTCATTTGATCTCATTTCTATAGATAACACTCAAAATCTTTTGCAGTATTTTGTCCCATTTTCAAGGAGAAGATAAGCAAAGACTCAAGGCCAGTGCTATCCAAGGGCACCTGGGCACTGTGGGAGCCAGTCTCTTGCTACCAAGGAGCCTCTCAAAGCTTCTACCCAGGTGTTTCCAACCTCTCGTGGCTTTCAGGACATATTTTAATTTGGTGTTCCCTGGTGTTTCTCCTCATTTCCTCCCAGTTTCCACCTCCCTTTTGTCACTTAATCATGAGGGCCTCTGTAGCCTCTCATTTTCTCATGGTAAATCTGGCATCTTTATTAAATCCAGATTGTCTCACTCAGGGGAAAGGTTCACAGGTAAATCTTCTGATAGGCAGCTATCTCTGACTCAAGAGGACGTTTAATCCTGCAGCTGTCAAAGGAAAGGTGCTAAATCATCTACAGCTGATGTTCAAAAACTTGTCTCTGTTAGCTAAATAATGCTGCTTCCCTTGTATTGTTGTACCAGTTACGCTGGCTGGGATTACCATAGTTAAGGACGCAAACCAATTTTCACTCTAATCCCCTGTTTTCACACCTTTTGAACTGAGCTTTTGCGTGTTTGGTCTCTAAATATCTGATCTTGCTTCCAGTTCAATCAGCGATAAAATATTATGCAGGATCAGACTGTAAAGAAGATCATAATACAAAAATAACAACCATTTGTTCAAAATCCTGCCAACCAGTTTGAAGTTAAGAAAGAGCAGAAAAGCTGCTTGGTTTCAATTTAAGGTAGAGATCCTTTAAGATGCTCTGCATGGACAAACCCCTGCATCATCACAAAGCCCCAGTGACTTCAGTGCAGCATCTGAAGAAGTTTACAGAACAATTCATCTGATGAAGTGGGTCTTAGCCCACGAAAGCTTATGATCCCTAAGATCTGTTAGTCTATAAGGTGCTACAAGACTCTTTGTCACTTTTGCAGATCCAGACTAACACGGCTACCCCTCTGATACTAGATACAGAACAACTGTAACTCCACCAGCTTATTAGTTTCAGTGAAAAGAGTTAGCCAGGTGGCAACACCTGTGGAACTTGCAAACTTTGTAAGCCAACTGCTCTGTATTTTTCCATTTTTTTCTTTAAAAAACCCACAGCACACATACAGGAAAATAAAATGCAAAACATCTAGCAGCATTCATGGATCACTGAGGCTGCAAATTCAAGCACTCAGGTCTGAGAATTCCAGAAGCTAAAGGTTCTCCCACAATGTTAACTCAGCCATGGGACAGATGTGTACCATATCCTATTGCTGTATCTTTGTTAAACACAAAATGTTCATACACCGAGAGTGAGATTTTCAAATGTTCTGCATTCACCTAATACCACTCCCAGGATTCCACTGACTTCACTGGGAGCAGAATTAGGCTAGTAGTGAACAGCTTTTAAACTCTCACCTCAGGCCAACATTTTCAAAAGCAGGTGTTTAAAGTCAGGCACCTAAATCCGTATCTAGGTTCCTAAATAAATACTCTAATTTTCATAGTTGCTAAGCCATTGCTTTCAACTGGAGTTGTGGGTGTTCAACGTCTCTGAAAATCAGGCCTCTTGCATTTAGATGCCTATACATGGGTCCATAAGTTCCTCTATCACAATAATGGACGAATGTCCTGATTTTCAAAATCAATGAACCCCGAACAACTCCCATTGACTTCTGGGTGCTTAGCATTTTTGAAAATTAGCCTACTTTTTCAGGTGTCTATCTATAGATTTAAAGAGCCCAACTTTAGGCTTCTAGTTTTCAAAATCTTGACCTTAACAGAAGTACCACACAGCTGCAAGAGGAAAAGGGTTTATTCATCCTTTATACTTAAAAAAGGAAAATTAACCAGACAGCCACAGATTATTCTTTAAAAATGAAAAATGCAGGCAAAAAATTGACAAAGGTAACGAAACAAAGGGAATTAGCCAAGGGTTAAAACACAGACACAAATCTAGGAGGTAAATATAAGGAAAGAAAGGTCTAGTGCTGTATCTCTCCCACAGCCTTTGTACGCCATTTTTATACATAAATACACAGGAGTGTGTGCGAATGTTTTCTGTTCAGAATGCAATCCCTTAGGGGCAGGGACCTGTCTTCTTATATATTGGTTAAGAATACCCCGCTAACAAAAGGCACACAAAAACAAACGTTACTCAAAGTCAAGCATAGATACCCTGCCCCGTGCAGCAGAAATTGAGAGGTATGTAGAGAATGACAGAGGGAGATATAGGAAGTGAACGGATAACGAGTTTTTATGGATGCAATTTCCCAGGCTTTTAAATAAGAAAATGATAAAAACAGAAATTCTATTGATCAATTTGCACAACTGAAAGAAACTCCAGTAAGGTAACAACATCTTTTTTCCATGCAAAGAGAAAGAATGTGAGGAAAGGTTCACGGTTTTCTTAAAGGAAAAAAATTAAGTGTAATCCATGTTAAAGTAGATAAAGTACTTTAAACAGAACATTCAGTGAAGATAACACTCAGCGAGAGAAAATTAAAAATGAAAAAGGTTATCTTTCAAAATGTAAGGATTTTCTTCTTCATCTTAGCAAAAGGAACACTGCTGCTAGTATGAGTAAATCACATTGTGGTAACATGGTTTATGAACTACAATAGCTCTGTTTGTGGTCTCTGGGACAGGTTTTTAGAACAAATACGTTGAGCTGGGAGGTGGGATAAATATTTATTCTCCTCACCATTTTATCTTTCACAACAGAAGAGATTGCTGATATCAAACCCTGCTACTATATCCTCTGAACAAGATATAAACAGAACAAACATTTATGCCAGGCATATGGTCTACCCTCTTGGTAGGAAATGTCATTAATAGCACTGCCCGTTGTATATGCTACCACATATATTTCCCATAGCTTGGGGGATCATTGTGTAGCAAAGAATAAATGCAAATGTATTGTTTTTAGGGGAGCAATAAAGAGCATTTTCTAGAGCTGGCCAGGAAACCAAATTTCAGTTCTGGGAAAATTTTCATGTTTTCAGAATTTTTTCCCCTCCTGAATGGGGTCAAACATTTTGGTGGCACTGAAAATCCTGTAATATTTCATTTTGGAAACACCAACACACCACATTTCCAAAAGGAGATAAGCTCCGCAGGATTCCTGGCACCTGTTAACTGAAATTGACATGATTCTTGTCAGTTTCCACAGCCCACCACTGAATAGCAGCTGAAACAGAAACTCCTTTACATGGGGCCCAGTCTAACACAGTGCTTTGCACTGTCATCTCCCATAGACTTCAGCTTCCACTGGTTTCCATAAGACTTGAGGGCACTCATCACCTTACAAGTGTTTAAACCACTCGATACGACCCTTCTCTTGCACGTCTGAGATATCTCAGTGTAATATTCATGATAAAAAGCAAAGCAGAACTTTTTATCTCAATACTCCAACTTCAGTAGCGTGGATAGAATAGATCACACATCCAAGCCACCACGGTTTTAGGTTAGGAAAACCAAACTTCAATCAATAAAGTGTTGCAAGAGAGAAACAAAAATTCTCTCTGTTTGCCTGCTATGAAGTCAGGGCACCACCAAAAATCCCTCCCCACAATCCATTCCACAGTTTGGAAATTTGGTCTTGCTAAAATGAGGCCTGCAAATGCAAAATCAGATTGATGAGTAGTCTCTAACCCCAAACCCATCCCCCTCAGTCCCACTCTATTTAATATTGAGCAGAGCTGTAGTGATCTCCATAAGAACTTCAAATAGGTTTGAACAAGAAAGTGCTTGTTCATTTTGATGGCAATGAGAGATCGCTTTCCAATAACATGTTGCTCCAGTCCCACATCTTGCACCACTTTGAGAAAGGGCTACAAAGTAAAAAAGAGAAGGAATAGACAACAGAGAAACATGCCAGCTGATCCTACCCAGCAGGCCAAATTCAGCCCCCAGAACTGTGCATATAGCTTCCACTGAAGTGATGAATGGAGAGCTGTGTGGGCAAAATTTGTCTGATTTGGTTTAAAACATGAACACAAGATTTTGACTCTTACAGTATCAACATAGCTTCCTCCGAAACACTTAACACAAATGGTTGGGAGTATTCTACTATAACTATGCATGACCATGCACTGCTCTAGTCTATGGCTCAAATCCTTCTATCATTATTTGTCCCTTACTCAGGAATAAAATTTCACTAACCTCATGAGGAGATTTCCTTGAATAACAACTGCAGGATTTGTCCCTAGAGCTTCAATCCATGTGTTTTACACCTTTCTGAACACTAATAAGCACGCTGTGAATTTGTAGAGACATACAAATTGAAACCAGCGCTAAAACAACTTTAGAACAGTATTTAAAATTTTGAAATGTATTATGGAAGAGGACCATTCACACTGCGTTTCTTACTGTTGATTGCCTTTCTGGAAGTGTTTTCGGCACTTTCCAATTAGAATATGAGTAGTTAAAAGCAGCTAAAAGGAGCTTTTGAGGACTCTATGTCAGCTGGCGCTCTAATGAGAATTAGACAATCGGAACTAGCCACTCGGAGGCCAAACAATTAGCCAGACAATTAAAAGGGTATGTTGTATGGGGTTTCATGTGGCATGGATAATAGACCTGCAATATTTGTAGCAATAAAGCATATGGCAAAAGATGAAGTTAATTTTCCTTTTCAGCAGCTAACTGGATGGATTATTCCCGTTTAATCAAACAAAGCGGATGTATTTTTCTCTGCTCCCAAAAAAATATTTGGTTACAGAATTAAGGCCAGATCCTACTGATGTTACATCACTGTAGCTCCATCACTAGAACTATACTGATTCATCGCAGCTGAAGAGCCTGGCCAATACAATCTGAAAATAGAGTGGGAAATTTATGGAGAATCACAGAAGGAACACAGGCTTTAAGTTTGTGTGTGTTATATAGAAGTTTCTGTCCCTTCTGTTGTGTGTATGCATTCGGGGTCTGATCCTGCCATGTTCCCAAAGCCTCTTTTTCTATTCTGAGTCCAGTCCTGCACTACTCCAGTTAGCATAACTCCCACTGATGTCAATGGGCGAGCTGTGTATGGAGATGTCTGCAGGGTCAATCCTTTTGTTTTTAGGGCCAGAACACCCCAGTGAATACGCCTAAGTCTTAAAGTTTTGTTTTTCTTCCCTATATTCTGCACTTTTAAGTGCCATTGGGTGGGCTGACACATGCATCACGCAAGTGCCTGTGTTGCAATGTACAGTGGCGTGTTGAGAAGAGGTCAGAGATAAAAGGGTTGCAATGCTCCCATAATGCCGCACCTCTTTGTTTTTCAAACGGTTGGCTCACTATGGCTTGTTCAGTTACATCTACAATATCTTGCACGCTTTCTTGCAAGAACAAATGGGCCATATCCACTCTAAACGTCAGATCTGAGCATCTCCAATATCTGTGACATCCAGGTCTGAGTCCAAATTTTGTGTCATAAAACTCTCTCTACTACAAATACCATCAATGCAGTATACCATGCCACATATAAGTGAAATAAAACACCGGAAAGGCACCGTACATTATTCCCACACCAGACCCAAAAACTCCTACACCTTGGGAAGGTGGGACTGTGCGTGGTCTTCTGTGACATTAAGGCCCTGATTCAGCAAGGTACATCAGCAAGTGCTGTAACTCCAGTCAAATTTAAAGTTGTATACTTTCTTATACTACACTCATTCCCATAGTATCAGAGCATCTTCCATAAGAACAGCCACACTGTGTTGGACGAATGGTCCATCTAACTCAGTATTCTGTCTCTGACATTGGCCAGTGCCAGATGCTTCAGAAGGAATGAACAGAAGAGGACAATTTAGAGTGATCTATCCCCAGTCGTCCAGTCCCAGCTTCCGGTGGTCTGAGGTTTACGGATAGTTGGAGCACGGGATTGCACCCCATCTGCACTAATAGCCATTAGACCTATTCTCCATAAACTCATTGAATACTTTTTTGAAGCCTCACATTATCCCATGACAACACGTTCCAGAGGATGACTTCTATGCCGTGTGAAAAACTGCTGCCTTTTGTTTTAATCTTGCTGCCTATTAATTTCATCAGATGATCCCTAGTTCTTGTGTTATGTGAAGTGGTAAATAACAGTTCCTTATTGGCTTTCTCCACACCAGTCATCATTTTACAGAACTCTACCATATCCCACTTAGTTGTCTCTTTTCCAAAATGAACTTTTCCAGTCTTTTTAATCTCTCCTGTGTGGCAGCCATTCCATATCCCTAAACATTTTCTTTGCCTCTGAATCTTTTCCAATTCTAATATATATATTTAAGATGGGGTGACCAAAATTGCAAGCAGTAATCAAGACGTGGGCATACCATAGATATATATCGTGCTATTGTGATATTTTCTATCCCTTAACAATGATTCTTAACATCCTGTTAGCTTTTTTTGACTGTCACTGCACTTTGAGCAAACGTTTTGAAAACCATCCACAATGACTCCAAGATCTCTTTCTTGAGTGGAAACAGCTAATTTAGAACCCATTCGTTTGTGTGTATAGTTGGGATTATTATTTATAATGTGCATTACTTTGCACTTATCAACACTGAATGTCATCTGCCATTTTGCTGCCCAGTGTCTTAGTTTGATGAGATCCCTTTGTAACTTGTCACCATCCACTTTGGACTTATCCGCAAATTTTGCCATCTCACTGTTCAACCGCTTTGCCAGATCACTAAAACATGTTGAACATTTTGATCCTTGGGGCATCCCACTATTTATCTCTCTCCATTGTGTCAGCAGGAGCCCACTGCAGGTGCCGCTAACTGAACGACGAAGGATATTGAATATGATGTGGGGAAATAAATGCCCAAGAAACCTGGGACGGGTGGAATTTTGAAGACCCAGGTTGGAATGACCTGCTATCTAAAGTACTTGCTTTGGAAAAGTGAGGGCCTCCTTGGCTTAAACTGTTTGTCACAGATGCCAGTTTTTGGGTCTTTCAATATCCATGTCTGGGAACCCTCTGATTGGGTGTGGGGTCTAGAAATGAAAAGAAGAGTCTCTGCTTTCATTTTCTTAAACTTCTACAGCAGGAAGCTGCCTAAAGCTCCATGTCCCCCCCGCACCCCTTCCATCCTTCCCTCCACAACATTTCTTGATATCAAATGAGGCAGCTGAATGTGGGGTGTGTACCCCAAAGAGTCCTCTCACTCTGCCTTCCCCAGATCTTCAAGCCAGCGCTGTTATGTATCAAAGTGTGATAGGAGTGCATGTAAATTGTGTGTGTGTGTGTGTGTGTGTGTGTGTGTGTGTATGGGGTGGGGGAATATTGTTTCACTGGTTCTGCCCCAAAAATGTTAAAGTTGTCTTTGGTCAAGATGATGAGGAAGAGAGGTCCCACAGTCATATGCTCCCCCGCCTCATTTAGATCTCTGCTGGTCCCCACACTACCTTCCCCGTTTGCTTTATAAGGTACAGGATGTTGCTAGAAGTCTGCTGTCATGTTCTGCATTAGGTTTCTGGGTTCTGTGGTGTACCAGATGTCATGTGTTGTTGTTTAGCAGACAGTACCAACAAAGAGTAAAAATTTACTATTTTGGTTTGGTGTCTTTTGGTTGCAAAAGTCTAGAAGCCAAAAACAAACCATTTGGCAAACAAGCTGTTGTTCAGTTTTACACTGGGTTTGTGCACTGTTGTGTTTTGCTGTGGTTTTTATTTTGCAGAGGTTTACCACAGATACACAGAAAGACAGTGTCAGTTTCTCACATGGTCCCAGAAATGTCTGTGAACTGCCATGTGTCAATATCACATATTCAGTTGCAAATGTATCTACAGTGCATCGGCCCAGCTCGGCTGAGACTACAGTTACCAAATTACAGCCGGGGTCAAGCTTAGTGTTCTAAATACTGCCCAGATGTACAAACTGCTTTTCCTCTACCATGAAACCAGCTGAAGAGAAGGAGAAGTGCCTTGTATTAGGGGGAAATAAAAGTCCTCTCTAATCAGAAAATGCCACTAATAAAAATCCCACTTCAGCTACACAGAGCGTGTGCATGGGAATATCTGCCACCCGCACTCCTGAAATATCAGAGCATAAAAATGATCACTCTGTATATTTGATCAGTGCATTTGGTTGCTTTACTTTATCTATTCTCTATTTTTAGCCCCGGGGAAAGGAGTATGAGCATCTGCTGCATGGTACTTTCCTGCTTCATGGACTCTGGCGCCGTGAACCTTAGCAATGATCCATACTGAGGGGCATTTCGCCTTCCTGACTAGAGTTCTGATCCATCAAGGTGCTGAATGTGAGGTGATCCATGCAGTCCTTAGGTTTTCACTCACCTCCTTCCGTAGTAGGCTGTCTTTTCGTGTTCGTCCAGCCCCTCTGCACTCACTCCTTTGCAGAGGAGAAGCACAATTCAGCACGAGCTGAAATGTAGACACAACTGCCAGCTGCTGGAAGCTGCTACATGCCTGGGACTAGATGATGCCTCCCACAATGCTCACTCAGGTAGGGGAGAGGCAGGAAGGACACCAGCTGGGCGGTGATGCCTGGAAGGCATAGTTCCACCTGATCTGTTGAGGACTAAGCAGCTAGGGGCACTCCTTGCCTGACTGTGAAAAAGATGTTTTACAGTTCTTTGCTAAGAACTAAGCACAGGAGACTATCAGGTCTCTATGTCATTTTCCATCTCACTATCTCTCACACATGACTGCTTAGTGTACTGGAGAACTGCGCCCACTAGGCAAGGCTGTCGCTGGAGACCAACCATTGGGGTGGGTGACTGCTGCATTGGGCTCTAACCACTAGGTGGAAGACGCTGCCTTCCACTCACAGATGCAATTATTGCAAAGCCTGAATTGCAAGTGTTCCAGGAACTTCGCATACAAGTTTCAGAGGAACTGCAAATATAGCACAAAGTCAGTGGACAGTGTATTCTGCATTGGCATTGAAAACAAACTATACAGAACTCCCACGGACTTCAGTGGAGTCAGTATGTCCCCCATAATGTCTAAGATTGCCCATTATTCTGGGATCCATACCATAATGAGGCACAGTCAGCAAATTCTGGCCTTTCCAGATTTGTATTTAATCTGGATATACTTCCTAGGTTCTCCATTGTATGTCTTTGGTTTCTGAGCCCATCTGTAACACTTCAGGGTACATTTTCCTTGTGGTGTGTGGGGATTTAGCTCATTAATGTACTGTTAATAAAATATGGCAGCTCAGTCTCTGCACATCACACTGCTAATGTCCCCTTTACCGGAAGGAGGTTTGCCCACAGCAGATTCGGCAGCAGAGTCATCTATCTGGTTTTGAGCTTTAATGACCATCTGGTTATAATTGCCAAATCTCAATATTTACAGAAAACCAACCTCTCTATTGTGCAGCTAACAGCACAATTCCAAATGTGCGAAATGCCAGTTTGCTGTAAATAGAGAGCTGTTCACTAGCATTCAAGAGCAGTTAAACTATAAACAGTAACTGACATTTAATGATCACAGTTTACCAAAAAGCAGCTGTTCACTGGCTAAAATTCTGTGAAAATGCAGGGAGAATAGGAAAAGGCACAGAGAACCTCTGCCTTGCCCCCACCAGAGACAGAAACGCTCCCTTGAATTCTAGGCCTGATCACTGCACCTAGTCGCGCTCCACAGCCCCAGACAGCACAGTTGGCTGGTTACAACGTGTATCCATCCTGGGGGCTTGGCCAGAGGCCTCCACTCTCCAATATGCCAATAAGACGGCATGGCAGACCGGGTGGCATGGAGCAGCCCGTGTGCCAGGTAGCGGAAGAGCAAAAGGAGTCGCAGAAAACCTCCAAGAGTTTCAGCAAACCCAGCAACAAGAGAGACAGTCCTAGCTATCCTGGCAGGCAGGACAACAGAGGGGCCTCCAGCTATTTATTATGAGCCAGGCGCAGTTGCAGCAACAGCTCCGGGAGAAGTTGGTGAGTTCCGCAGCAGGGAATGTTCACCATGGGCATAGGACTGTGCAAAATGGGCCTGACACCCATAGCTTTTTGTTAATATTCAGGAGCAAGCTGGGAAAAGACGATTTGGCCTTCTGATTAGCTCCCTCCCTCTCGGGAGAGGCACAACCTGTTTATATGGTGATGTACAAGTAGCTGACTCTGATATAGTGAAAGCAGCCATTCTAGATTGAATGGGAGTATCTGCTGAACAGTACTGGCAGATGTCATGGTCGGCAAAATGGTCAGAGGGGACATGGTCTAGGGCCTTTGTCCAAAACTTATCTGATTGGGGCCACTCAGAGGCTGATAGTGGATGACTGAGAAGTTGGGATGATCATTATTACTCTTATTCTGGAGCAACTGCTACAGAGTCTCCCTGTGGTTACTAGGGTTTGGCTGCAGGGACACCAGCCCATTACATGAGACGTTGCTGTAAAACTCCCTGAGGAGTTTGTGAAGGAGGACACCCCAATGACCCAGCTCATCCGTTTAGAGGACACAACCCAAGGAGGAAAGGCAGGGAGCCACCGATGAAAAGGACACCAGTAAAGAAGAGGGCGGACAAGGAGACCACACCCACTCATCATCCAATGATGAGTTATCGGTGTGTGTGTGGGAGGAAAAGGAAGTACCCCGCAAGGACTGTAATTTCACTAAGTTCTGTGGGTGGGCAGAAACCCTGGTGACACCCGCCATCTCCGCGAGACGGGGCACCCACAAGAGACTGGCCTGATAGACTCTGTCACCAGGTGCTCATTGGGCAGAAGAGACTGGGTGAAACCCTATGAGATGGTGTTGGGAGAGAGTTTAAAACTGATGTATTTTCATGGGGAGGGGAAAATCTGTCCAGAGTACCCCTGGATGAGTGGGGAACATTTAGAAGGCAGCGGGTTAGGGTGATCAGGACCTTGCCCCAGCTGGTGTTAATCACAAGAGATTGGAGATCTTCTCTTTTAGGAAGGGAAGGAATTCATGGAGATCCAAATGGCCAGAAAGGGCAAGACCAGGGTGGGCGAGGTGCCAAGGAATAGGTCAGGAAGCAACAGGGGAACTATGGAAAGAAGAAATGGGGCCTGCTAGCTAAGAGACCAGCCAAGAATCCAAAGACCTGGGAGAACACCCCAAGGTAGAAGGGACTGAAAAGGGGGCAAAAATAGAACAGGATTTAGTGGAGAAAGAAGGCTTAAAGAGGTGAGGACAAGAAGGCCCCTGAGCAAACACAACTGGATTTGAACGTTGGAAGTGGGGATGAGGTACGAGAAAGGGAGACCTTACAAGCAGAGGAGGAGTCCAGTGGGATACAGACTTGCCTCCGGTGTGAGGACAAAGGGGCAGAGACAGATGCGATCCATCTGAATACACCTTTTGCAGGTGGAAGACAAAGAAGGTTTCCATAGTGATACCAGAGAGCCAGTTGAGAGAAACATTGTCCACGAGTGGGGACAGTAGCTCCCAGAGGAAAGGCTAGCCCAGGAGAGGAGGAAAAGGCAAGATGTGGGGAAGAAAAGGGGGGAAAGGTGAGTGACAGACTGTGAGTAGCCTAAGGCTGGTCAACACTAAAAGGTCAGGTTGACCCAGCGACACCTCTCAGGGGTGTGAAAAATCCACATGCCTAAGAGATGTAGTTAAGCCAAACTGACCTCTGGTGTAGACTGGGCTAGGTCAACCTAGCTACCATCTCTCAGGAAAGTAGATTCCCTACAGTGATGGGAGAACCCGATCCATTGGCATAAGTAGTGTCTACGCTGCAGATCTGTAGCTGTATCACTGTAGCCAGCATTCCACTGTAGATAAGCCCTGACTCATCACTCTTTGCAAGTGTCCCTCCAGGGGCCAAACTGAGGAGAGCAAGGCCAGAAGTAAGGGGCAGGGAAGCCCAGGAGTGCAGAGCCCCTCCCCCACTCCTCTACTTGCTCTGTGCCGGGGGAGAAGGTAAAAGGCCAGTATTGTGAGGGGACTTGATTAGCACATTGTAAATAAAGCAGGTGGTGGTGAACCGATGCAGCAGTGTGTGAGGACTGTTTGCAGAAAGGAATTAAGGGCGAGGGGGCCCCGCCCTGGGACACCAAGCCCAGGTCCTATGCAGCTGGCAGGCGCTTTGAGGAATGTACGCTGCTTCTTTCAAAATCAGCTGTAAGTCGTGCTAAGCAGCATTTTCCCTGAGGAGTGCCTCAGCACACCTCTGCCCCACCCCGTCGCTAGCACTCTGGAGCAGAGCAAGGATACAGTTTGTCCCAGTACCACTGTCCCTTTGCTGGATCCGGCTCCTGCATCCGTTCTTTAAACATGCCATGCAGCATGGGGTGTGTGCCCCCTATATGAGGGAGGCACCTGATTCTCCTGGAGAACCAATATGTTCCCAATATCAAGAATAATGCCTCACACCTAACTAAGTGCCTTTCATGGGAGGATCTCAAAGCACTTTGGAAGCATCCATTTATTAAGCCCACAAATTCCGCTGTGAGCAGGATTTATTTATATACCCTTTAGGGTGCAAAGAAAGGTTCTCCAGTTTACACAGTGACTCGGTGGCAGAATCCTTACTCCTAGGGCTTGATCCTTCAAGGTGCTGAATGTCTCCTACGAGATGCTCAGCACCCTCAATTCACAGGTCCTCAGCACTTTGCAAGATCAATACAGCAGACCTCCGCCTAGCCACTAGATTACGCTGCCAATCTCTCCAATAGAATCCAGTGGCAAAAAAGAAGCAGGTGGCCGTCGAAAGCTCATGTGCTGCTGTTGTTTTCTGCAAATGTCACTGGGCAAGTTCCTCTGCTGCAGCACGGTTGCTTAGTACCTCAGCGCCGGTGCCTTTTGACCATGGAGCCAGTTAATCTGTCCCCAGGAGGATCAAACCATTATAACGCCCCTCTGGAGATGCAGATCTGGTATAGAAGTGTCTTCATCACTGCACTCCGTTCTGCCTGTGTCTGGGTGTGGCTAGAGGAAAGGGCATGGAGTTGGGTTGCCTGAATGCTGCCTTAATCCCCTATGGTTGTTTCCATGCATCAGTCTGCTCTGTCTTATGCTTGGGGACTGGCCTTGCACCCAGGAAACCCAGGACTGCGAGAGTGAACTTTATGTCACCTCAGCTGCACTGTGAGCCAGATCCAAAGAACCGACCCCTTATGAAGCAGCAAACGTCGGCTGGTCAGTGTAATAACCGTTCCTTTGCAACTGTTAGATTCCACAGTCTAAGTATCTGGCTAGCAAAATCAACTTTTCATAATACTTTTACGGATGGCCCACGTTCTCCATTTCCTGACACATTTTGTAACTATTTACTTAACTAAATTGTGAAAAAGCAAAGCTTCCATTCCCCAGAGACTCTTTCGGAGGCTTGTTTATTGCTCTGTTGCAATGGTTCTGCTGTTGTGAAATCCTCCAGCTGAAAATTCGAAAGGAAATTTCTAGTGACAAGCTTTCCTTGACGCAGTAAACAAACAGAATTCATTAAGGAGACAGGAATAGAGGCAGAAAACACCCTAATGATCAGACACACGCAAAAACTGCTTTTCAGCAGAATTGTGCTGAGAAAAAAAATCCTTGTGCCAGTTTGGTTTATAAGTCTTTCACTGATTTTAATGGCAGCTGAATTCAGAGAGTCATGTTGCACCCTTAAACAGCATGTTTCCATTTGCCAAGCTCAGAAAGTGCTAAGTCCTTTCTACACCTGCTTAAACAAACTCTCGAAACATTGCTCTAGGAAGTTCTCAGGTGTTTGCTCATGGACAGACTATCTCATTAAACAGAAAAATGAACCATGAGCTCAACCACCAGCTGACACTACTAACGATTTTTTTATCTGTAGCACCAAGAATTGTATGTTCTGGCTTCATGTTAAAAAATGAAATGATTAAACCATAATACTATGTGTTTTATGTAGCCTAGAGTTGAATGAATTACTGGCAGGAAGCACAGCTCATGAATTCAATCAAAAATCCTTTCATTTGTCACAGCCACTTCCTGTCCATCTTTTAAACATCTGCTTCTCCAGTTCACGACAGAAAAAGTCTTTATTAAAATAATAAGCATTCACCAACACTTTCCTTGAATACAGCATGCCGTTTCTCAGTGAAATACGCGTTCCCCCCTGTAGGTTTATTTTATATATCTTTAATAGCTTCCTTGTACTCTTCTCTTCCTTTCCGCTTCAAAATTCTGGAAAATCTCAGACTGACAAAAGAAGACATTTTTGAAACTGCTCACACAGTCACAAGCTTAAACAGCCCTTTGTCATTCAGCGAATCAGGAACAAGTGTTTGGACTGTTCCGCTGGCAGCGGTGCCAAGGATTACTTGCACGCCTTAAATGGCAGCCACTTCCTGCTGGAGGAGGCCCAAGCTAGCCAAACATAAATCCAGCACAGAAGGCCACAGAGGGAAGCAGAAGGTGTTGCTCAAAGCTGAGCTCCTCAGGACTGTGAAACGGCTGCTGGGCCAAGCTAGCAGGAGTGTCGCCAGTCCTTTGTCGCCAGCGCAGAATTGGTACACAATTAAAGAATTGGTACAAAATAACAATAATAAATTAATATAATGCTCAACTCTTATATAGCACTTTTCATTAGGCGATCTCAAAGCACTTTACTAAGGAAGTCAGTATCGTTATCCCCATTTTACAGATGGGTAAACTGAGGCACAGCACTGTACCTATATGTATGCACAATCTTAAAGCAAACTCGATGGCAGAAAATATTAGTGACCTCTCTGTTACTGTATCACAGAAGGCTTTTGCTGGTATTGCTGATCTACATGCACTTAGATTTAGGGATCAATTCTACTCCTACTGACATCATGGAAATTTGTCATTGGCTTCAATGGGAGCAGGACTGGGCAATAAGGTCCTGATTCTGTAAAGACCTAGCATGTGATTAACTTGAATAGACTCATAGTAAGTTGTGGCAGGTTCAGGACCCTAAAAGGTAACAGTCTCCTTTGCCTCTCAAATTACCTTAGACAGTCTTTGTAAGATCTGTGAAACCCACAAAGAGCAAATATTCCTAAAACGTCAAGGGACTCTCCAGTTGTACTCTCTAGTCCATTGCATAAAGTGGATTTAAGAGGTGGCTAGTAGAGAATTCTCTCTGTTGAAGGGAACTCTGCCAGCACAGCTATTGTCTGCACCAGATACCACCCTAACCCACATGGTAAGGGAAGGAAGGGGGTACATTGGAGGCACCTCATGGCAAGCAGGAGTGGGTGGAGCAGACCCTGAGGGACCTGAAGACAGTGCCATTAGTTGGGGCTTCTCCTTTGCAGCTCTAACTTGCACCAAGGCCAGGAAATTTGAGATCAGGCAGTTGCAACCTAAAAAGGAGTAAGGGCTGCAGGCAAGAACCTGCCTCTTACTCCTTTAAAAATACAATTTGCAATGTATTTCCAAGAGCTCCTGTGACAGCCAGCTCTGCATGTTTCCTCAGCTCAAGGCAGAAGAGTTCCAGATCTGGGGGGTTGGTTCAGCACATCATAAAGAGAGTGGCCAGGTTCGAAGTTCTGAGCCAGAGCCAAACTTTTCTAGCGTTCCGGGTGTTCAGATCAGGGGCTCTGGTTCAGGCCTGTATTTGAGGGAGAAAAAACCTGAAGGGAAGAAAAACCTCCCCTTGATCCCACTAAGGCCCACAAGGCAAATCCCAGTAGTTTGGTGCAGCTGTTTTCCCAAAGTAAAGTTTTCAAGCCCTACCAATGAGATTCGGGGGGTGGGGTCGGAAGGTCACCTTATTCCATTCCTATGATCAGGTCCCCCATCTCCAGGTTCCCACTATTTACAGACCCGCTTTATTCCCACCTTTCCTTTTTGGAAAGACCCACTTCCCTCAAACAGAGAAAGAAGCAGGAGATGGAGCTGAAATGCACCTTTCTAAAAAGGAAGGCTGGGGATAAGGCATTTCAATTTTTTCTGTGCCTCTCTGAGACCAAAGGGCTTTATTCCTTCTCCGTGGTGTACTTCTCCGTAGTGTACCTCCAGTGAACTTAGAGCAGCACACCTTAATAAAAGCGAAAGGAGAGAAGAACCAGGCCCCAAGTCTGAGGAGACTGTGGTTAGGAAATCAGGGGTGGTGCTCTGAGGTGAGTGCTGTAAGAGGCCTTTGAAGTGCTGGGGCCCCGTGCAACTGCGTAGGCCTAAAGCAAACACTACACGGGACTTCCACTTTGCTAATGACCACGAAAGCGGTTCCGGGAAGGTCCCGCTTGTCCTGACAGCCGCATGGCTTCCTGAATTGTTTACAAAGCTGAAAATGAGGAACTCGTCAGGGACCCGTCCATTGGCCTGGCAGTTCTCCCTGCCTCCGTACCCTGTCCAAACTGTTCATTCACCGCAGAACAAGGCCATGATTCACACACAGTTGCTTCTCTTTTCATGTTGAACATGATCAAAAGGATAATTACACAGAGTGGAATTCTGCAAGGACAAAAATTGCGTGTGATCCTCCTAACATAAAGAACTCGCTGTGCGTCTGCAAACCCTCCCATTCGTTCTGCAGACCAGCAGCCTCAGCTTTCAGCCAGGGAGCGGCCTGCTGTCTCTGAGACCTTTAAAGTTGCCAACCCTCCAGGACTAGCCTGGAGTCTCCAGGAATTAAAGATTAATCTTTAAAGATTATGTCCTGTGATTAAATTTCCAGAAATACGTCCAACCAAAACTGGCAACCCTAGAGACCGTCCCGAGAGACCTGCTGTTCACCCCAGCAAACTCAGTCCATCTCTTTGAGTCTACTGGGGTTCAGACTGCCAAGCAGGAGTGGGGGCCGTGGAGTCCTCATTTTTCTGTTAGTTAATTATGTGCGGGGGGGACTTCACTCAAAGATCGCAGTTGTCTGTTCAGCTCACTGAAACAAAGCTGTTTGTTAATGAGAGAGGCTCCAACATCATGTAAACAGGAAAGTGGGCTCTGGAGATTGTTATGAGAAAAATTGCGGGGCTGGAGGGGGACGCCTATCTTTTTTTCTCCTATAGAGCTTCACTCTGGGTCAAATCCAACCCCCATCTCGTCAGCTGTGGAGCCCTTTCCCCCTCCCCCAAGAGGCAGAACTATTGTCCTAACATCATGCAAGGGATGCACAATGTCAGGGCAACGCAGAGCCAGGGCGAGCAGAGATGGGGGTGGGCTAGATGATTTGTCAAGGTCCCTTCCAGCCCTAGAGCTTTATGAGTTTACCTCAGACATGGCAGCGGACATCCTCCTACCACCCCCACTGCGTGACTATTAGGGGGGCAAAGGTCCACTTCAATTCAGGACTTCGAGTAACCTCAGTGGAGCTGCATAGGGCAAAGATGACTCATCCAACCTATCCCATGCATGTCTCCCCTAGGTTCCTTGGGCTGAAGTTTCACCCCATTACCAGAGTGTCACTATAAATGAAATTGCTGTTTGCCCTTGGCGATGCACTTAGACTATATGGGATTGATTTATAAGTGGAGTTTCATTAGACTGGCATTCCCTTTGTACATTAACTCTATCTCCTCATTTTCAGCTGCTCTTTCCTTAAACTTCACACTGAGTAAGATCTGTAGCGCTAGGATGACTATTGACTGGATCTGGTTGGTGGTCTGTACAGTATGATCTCTTGTTAATTTTTCATATCCCGCTCAACAGGTAGCCTTAGATTATCTGGGGTTTTTTTTGTTAATAGGAGACAGATGGGAACTGGATGTTAAGTTGCTATTCTGAAGCAGGGGAGCTTTGTAGCCTTTTATAAAATGTGTGATATTAAAGATAATTTAAAATGAAATTAGTTTCTGGCATTTAACAATCAGGGAAACTAAATATAAATGTGTGCTCAATAAGGGGACTAGAGGGAGATAATTAAGTGGTCTGATCTGGAACAGCCAGGTTCCCAAGAACCACAAGCTAAAGTAATTAGATTTGGTGCAAAGGGACAGAATCTCATTGACACGAACGCTGCACTGGCAATGTAAAGGAAATTTATTTTCAATGAGAATCTGGCCCTTAATATTTCCAAACTAATTTACAATTTGAATGAATTAATCTCCATACCAGCCCTGTGAAGTAGGTAGGCAAATATTATTATCCCTATTTTACAAATGGAAAAGCGGAGATACAAAGAGGTTCACGTGAATTGCCAAAGCAAGTCAGTGGCAAGACTGGCAATAAGACACCAGGAATGCTGGGCTCCCTCACTCATGCTCAATCCACTAGACCGTATTGCCTTTCTCGACAATGTGCCATACAGCGCAGGAATAGCAGGCAAAGAGCAATGCTAGCAGGATTGATTGAGTCTGTCAAGTTTCTGAGTTCCACGTGGCTTACTGGGGTGGAGGGGGAAGGGTCCGTTAGATGAGACCTTAAACATCGAGGGCAAGTGTGTTTGGTGGGAGTAGGGCAACCAGGATTTTAAGAGCGGGACTTTAAAAGGTGTCTGTAACAGGGTGGCTGGTGCTCAGGGCTGGAAGGCCTGGGTCACCAACCCTGATTACTAAGGAGACACACCTGGGAGATGACTCAGGTGATTGCCCTATAAAGACCAGCAGGAGGCAGTAGTAAAAGGGGAGAGCTGTGGTAGGGAGTGAGGAAAGGATCAGGCAGGGTGACCCCTATAGTGGGGGAGTCTGGAAGGCAGAGCCTGGAAGCTGAGCTGCAGTCAGGTAAAGCCTGGGAGTGACTGGTGAACTGGGACCCCACTCTGATCAGAAAGACTGGGGATCCCCTATCCTCGGGGAGAGAGCCAGAGCGTGGGGGTTGGGCTTGGAGGGCCAGTGTAATTTGACCTCAGGAGGGGAAAAATTGATGATTTTTGGACTGAATTATTAAGGGACCCTGAAGATGGGGAAATAGAGGCAGGGTGCTGCAGAGTGGCCCCTTGCCCTGAGGCGTGCTCAGGAGATGGGTTACCTTGTAATAGTGCCACACAGAGCTGCTGGAACAATTTGTACAGGGCCATTGAATCAAACTGTAAACTCTGTATATGATGGAAACCACTTACCCCTAGGTCCAGCACCTATGGTGCCAGAGTACATCCCATCAGAAGAACGGAGTGAATCAGTTTACAAGACTCATGTGGAGCTGGTCAGAAAGTTTTTTTTTGGGGGGGGGTCACATCTGTTTTCATTTTGTTTATTAAAAGTCTCTGCTGAAATTTTCCAGCCAGCTGTATTTCACTGTGGTGCTGCATGTTTATGACATGTGTGTCTATATGCAGATAGACCGATTCTCTTCGCCTGCTCTAGTCTGTGTGTAACCCACACCTTCTCAATGTGGTGGTCTGTCCCATCTAGTGGCACTGAAACAACTTAAGGAGAGGGTGTTAAATGAGCCTGTCCTACAACCTTAGCTAACGAGCAGTTGGCTTTTGGTATCGGCTCATACACTAAGCTACAGAGGTCCCCAGTTCGATTCTGCCCACCAACAGATCATGTGCACAGAGACTAGAACTATGCCATAAGGGGCTGGGGCAGAATTTCCCTCAGTGCACTTCAGATAACAACATAGGCCTACACTGGGCCCCTCATATACCTTCCTGGAAAGGGTGTGCAATAGGCAGCTAGGGTGACCAGATAAAATGGGAACTGGCCCGATATTTAACCCTTTGTCCTGCATCCCAATCAATGTATGATTGGGATGCCAGCTGTCCCAATATTCAGGTAAGGAGGCAGTGCATTCCCTGCTCCTTGCCTCCTTCTCCTCGCCCAGCGTACCACGTCCCCACTCCTCCCCTTCCCTCCTCTCAGCACTTCCCGCTGCCTCACAGCTGTTTGGAACATCACCAGGGAAAAATAAAACTCAGCACCTATGGTGGGAGCCTTTGACCACTGGGAAAACAACTCAAAATCTGAGTGATGCTGCAACCCTATGCACCAGATCACATCATCTCTTGCTCAGATTTGGTCAGCTGCCAGTCTCCCATGACAGAAGGGTATCTGGGACAAACCTGAGTAAGAGGCACTGTGACTTAGTTCTTGACCTGCCTCACTTCGACCATAACCACTGAACCATCAGAAGACTTGTGCTCCCCCAGAAAATGGAGACCCTCTCTTTTAGGAGGGCAGCAGGGGAGTGGCGGGCTGAAGTTTTGCCTAGGGTGATGGTTGCCTTTTATATCACATGCTCTGTCTAGTTTAAGGAAACGGGGGCAACTTTCATAATGCACAAGGTTCCAAATTTTTTAAATGTAGGCCTGGATATCAATTCAGATTTGCTAACTGCATTCTTGTATGGGCAACTGCAGAAATGTTACAGATACCACTTTTAAATATACATCACAATAATGTTTATATAACTGACAGTTTGTTGCCAGAGAATATTGTAATTCAGAAGGCTGGAACAAGAGTTTTGTCACATGTACGGCTCCAGCTGGGCTAGATAAAACTGTGAGGGAAGAGGGTGAATAAAACAAAAGCACCCATCTTGGGGCCAGCTTAGCAACCTTGTGGATAGTGTTTTGCACCACTATACAGGAAATCAGGACTTGACTCTCACTGTCCAGGCCAGAAGACTTCATGCACACAACCACTGATGAAAAGGAAATTAAAGCCATGTAAGTTTAGTTCAAGCACACTCAAATTCTGGGTTAGATCTGCATTGGCAAAGCAGCAGGACTTTCGGAGGCCAAAGATTTGGGGTTTTTATTTTTACTTGTTTGTTTGTTTTAAATCTTTTGACCTAGCTGGATAGCCTCAAACCTGTAGCAGCTGCAGTTCAAGTCAGATGAGTTGCTGCTTGTTCAGTCGCTTCACATCCATGATGCGCCATTGATTTTAATCAGGTTATGCCTCATTCGCACCAGCATAAGTGAGAGGAAAATCAGGCTTGCTGCGTTCTGAGTTGAAACAGGGTGTTTTGGGAGATGTTGTGTGGGTTGAGCCACATGACAGTGTCAAATATGACAAACCAGACCTTATCAGTAGCACTGTGGACACCACTGTGCTAGCTGTAATTGCTTTTGCTTTTTCAAAATGTGAAATGGCTGCTAAATCTGTTGAGTAGTAGCCATTTGTCCTCATGAATGTCACAAGAATCTGCAGCAAGACAGCAGAACTCCTGCCATAGGTCTAAAGATCAACTTTTCCTTGAGACCAGCTCATTGAGAGAACAGCCCATCACAATCTACTGGGACAATTAGGGTGACCAGACAGCAGGTGTGAAAAATCGGGACAGAGGTGGCGGGGGGATTAATGGGAGCCTGTATAAGAAAAAGACCCCAAAAGCGGGACTGTCCCAATAAATTTGGGATAGCAGTTCATTCTAGTGACAATAAACTAGGATTAAAAATATGTCCTACAAGGGTGTGAGCTGGGCACACTTCCCAGAGCAGCCCTCTCCCTGGGATTTCAGTGTGCCCATACCATCTTGACTCCTTACTGACTTCAGTGACCCATTGTCTGCTACTTACAACTGTCTGTGAACCACTTTCAGTTCAAATGTAACCTCACAGCCTGGAGCAGGGACCTTCTGGGGTTGGAGCTATACTGGCCCACTGAGTAAAAGGTACATCAGAATACACAGGAGAAAAGCATTGTCTAGCTGAGACCACTAGGGGCACTGGGCTGTCTGAAAAGCCTGGCTCTGCCACAGTGTGACCCTGGGAAAGTTACGCAACTTCCCTCTTCCTGAGTTCCCAGCTTGTACAATTAGGATAACAACACTTCCCTACCTCAAAGCGTGGTTCCCTACTGTTTGCAAAGCACCTTGGTGATCCTGGATGGAAGGGGCTATAAAACTGCAAAGTACTGTTTTTTTTATTACTTCATACTGGACCCCATGTGATAGCAATAATATCTAGGACAGGGGTCGGCAGCCTTTCAGAAGTGGTGTGCTGAGTCTTCTTTTATTCACTTGAATTTAAGGTTTCACATGCCAGTAATACATTTCAATGTTTTTAGAAGGTCTCTTTCTTTCAGTCTATAATATATAACTAAACTATTGTTATATATAAATTAAATACAGGTTTTAAAATGTTTAAGAACCTTCACTTAAAATTAAATTAAAATGCAGAGCCTCCACGACCGGTGGCCAAGACCTGGGCAGTGTGAGTGCCACCGAAAATCAGCTCGCCTGCTGCCTTCGGCACATGTGCCATAGGTTGCCCACCCATAGTCTAGGAAATATTATGGAACAGCAGTGAAATCGTACTATACTCAAAACAATTTCAACAACAGAAATCTCTATTACTCCCTAAAAAAATGCACCCTGACTGCTTTGAGAGGATGTGCTGTTATCTTCCACTGCAGTACAGACGCAGCCTGAGATACTTGGGCTAGAGTATAACCACTTGATCAGTTAAAATCGAGCTAAAGGTATTATCCTCTATCCGCACTGTGGAAAAGGATAAGTTTAGGCTGGATTTAGCTGGCACATTAACTAAGCCTGATAGAGTATGTATGTCCATAGTTAATTTCAATGATCCACCGCTGAGTTACTTCCCTTGAGTTAGCCTATCAAGAGGGAGAGCAGCCACTCTACAGAATAACAGCTGAGTTCTCTAAGGGCTGCTGGAACACCCCACACCCACACTGGAACTCTACTCCTGTATGTGTAGAGGTAAGGTTTCTGGGGGCACATGCCATGGTTCTTAGCACTACAGTAAACCATGCCACTCTATATAAATATATTTGTTGTGTCTGATGGGTGAACTTGCCTCTCTCCCTTCTGCGGCGCCTGCGTGGAAATGGTCTGAACCCAACTCCTCATTAAACTAAAGCAGTTACACGCTGCCTTGACCATTTTTCCTGGTCAAGGCCAGGATGGCTTGATTTTAAATCTCCAATTATAATGATTTAAATCAATAAGCAGGAAACCTTGATTTAAATAATCAATTTTAATCTTGTTTTGTATTTGTACTAGCTAGTTATTTTTTTAAAGAATTGGTTCTCATTGGCTGGTAGCCACTAAAATAGGTTGATTTCCAAATAGTCTTTGCACTACATTTGGTACCTCTTTTTGCTAACCAGGACAATGCCCTCGATCTATACACATTTAATCAATCAATTATAGATATGTATAACAAATTTATTCAGATTCTTTATTTTTATATATTTTCAATTATGCTAGAAAATGGAAAATGATGCATTTCTTATAATTGATTTGTTTTACTTGGGATTTGTGTCAAACTCTATTTGAATGGAAATTGGAATTCAATTAAAAATGTGCAAAAATAGCATTTATGTTTTTTTATTAATTAAAGAAAACTACTTTAAATGAGCTGGATACACAAGAAAAAAGTCTATCAAAACATGTTTTGCATTTTAAGTGAACTGATTTAATAAACAAAAGAAGTTTCATTTGCGGTTAGTTGAACTGAATTGATTGTTTCTGATTCTTTAGAAGTAGTAGATTTTATCCTCTCCCACCTAGTTTTTATTCATAGCTTGGAAGAGGAAAACAAGCTTTCCTGCCTTTTCAACTCCCAATCAGCTTTTTAAATTTGAATGAACTAGTAATGAAACTGAACTAGCTGAAAAACTGAAATGGAGAAAATATTCTCTCTGTACGTGCAGAAGAGGTGCTTGTTGTTAAAAGCTAGTTTAGTATTTCAACGAAGTCTGGTGTCAGGGTCTTGCTTTGACTTTCTTTAAAACTTCAGCAGCAAATGTATATTGCTCAATAATATTTGTATTTAATGTACATTATTTTAATAGATTATAGTAAATGTAGGCCTTATAGGTTGTCCTAATTTCAAATTAATTTTAAATTGGTTTATTTTTAAAAACAAAAGTATACTTAATTTAAATTTAAAGTAATCCATTTTTTATCTACCCTGGTCAAGACACTTTTGGTAACAGCCCATGCTGGCTACTGGATATAACTGATAATATTAAAAAGTTGCAGTTGTGTGTATTGGTCTGAAATCTGCAACACATAATCTAAAAGCAGCTAGTATGTTAGTTGGCAGGGTGTATCCCCAATAACATGTTCCTGCAAACAAATTATGTGCATAGGGTAAAAGGAAAGATAAGATATGACAGCGTGCTGTGCTCCATTCTGATCTCATTTGCACTGCGGTAAATCAGGAGTAACTCAGTGAAACCAATGGAGTCACACCAGTGTAAAACCGGTATAGGAGAGAGCAAAATCAAGCCTAAGCTATAACTCATGCTCTCTATCTAAGAATCCACGAATAGACTTAAAGTTTATGTTAGTACTCTTTAAGATTTATGATACAATTCCAGGCTGTCTAGGGGTATTTTTGCCTCACCTTGTCTAACGGCCCACAAATAATAATCAATTGGAAACACCTAATAGCAAAGTAGCCAATATCCAGGCTCCTTGACATTATGGCTGCTTGTGCCCTCATATTTCCCTTGGGAGTTTCTCTCCCTGAAACATTTAATGCCAACGTATGCGACTGCAGTTAATTTATCATGGTGGGAATGATACAGCTATGGCAGGAGACAATCACATTTAAAAAGATATTCAAAATAAAAGGCTTGATCTATCACAGCATTACTCCAGTATGAAATCAGTGAAAATAAACTAGTGTAAATGAGATTACACAGCATATAATTGAAGTAGCAGTGGTAAATTAGGACCACAGCATGGGTAGAATTGAAATTGGTTTTCTAAGGTGTGGTATATGTTAAATGGATCACCTTTTTCTAGATTTTTGTGCAGAAAACTAACAAAGCACTAAAAAGTTCACAGGCCCAATTTCTACCCTCAGTTCCACCCATGTAAATCCAAGTGTAACTAGGAACAGTGGAATCACTGCAGACTTCCACTGGTGAAAATGAGAGAGAAATTTGGCTCTATGTTTCAGTTTGCAGGAATGCAAGTGGTACATGAAAATGAGACAGTTTCAGGAAAATACAAATTTAAATGAGAGGAAGGCAAGAAAAGCCAAACAACCCCTTGTATTTGATCTGTCTCAAGGTACCACAGAGTGAAAAGTTTCAGGGCTCCCACGCAAACAAGAGTTCCCCTTTCAAGCATGTTAGCTACAAACTGAAGGGTTTTTTTTAAAAAAAAAAAAAAAAAGACAACTCGACAACCTCAGCAGCAGCACAAAACATCCTTTGTTGCCGGACGTGAGAAAAACACACTAGCTTCTAAAAAAAGCCATAGGAAGGAAGTGGAAGAACCTCAGAGGCGAGTGGGAGTGTGAAAGGAATGCTGCTGCATTTATTCCCCCCCGCCCCCATGCGAGGCTAATGTGCACAGCCAAAGAGAACCTTTTGGGGTTCCAAAGCTTTAACTGTTACTTTAAGCCCCGTAACATGTCTAGAACCCACTCCCCCCTGAAATACATAAGACACTAAACGACTGCTACTGGGATGAATCTGTTAGATTCCACACAGCTCCAAAGCTACAGAGGCCGCCAGAACGAGCCGAAGAAAACAGAAGAGTCATTTGAAAACAATGTCATGAAAAGGAAATCAATTTTGTATGCATTTCTGAGATTAATGACTAGCACACAACAAAAAAAAACCCATTGACTGGAAGTCTGGGCGTGTCTTTATAAAGGCGGTTGTTGCAGAGATTCATGGACATAGAAATACAATGCTTTTTACCTGTACCTACATGTTGTATATACTGAAACTTCAAACCATCTAATTGCCTCAGTACTGACCCTCAGCTCAGTAGCCTAAAATAATTAACTACCTGCTGAGGCACAATTACTGCTGGAAGCATGGTCTTCAAAGAACACTTATTTGCTGAGCAGCATTGCAAAGCTAGCATTTGCTTGAACTTGAAAAAACTCTATCATTTTAACAGAAATTTGAATTCTCCCCCCATCTCCCCCTCCTCCCCCAAAGACAACCAGGAAGTGGAAGAGTTCTAAGAAAATGCAGTTTTACTGAAATCAAGAGATGATAGAAATCATAACTTATGAGGGTTTTGTTGTTTTGTTTTTTTAAATAATGCTGACATCCCAAGATGTCAATGTTTGTAAAACACTAAATGGTTAAATCTCACAACCTGTGAATTATTAGGATTTCCATTGCGCAGATGGGCAATTGGGAAGATGAAACGGCTGGTTTTCCTTCCCCTGTTATAACTCCTATGAGTTCAGGGAAGTTAATTGTGGTGTACACAGCTATAATTTAGAGAAGAAGGTACCCAAATAATAGAGACAAATATTTACATTTTGCAGTTTTCTTCACTCATTCTTTATCACTGATGAGGTAATAAGTCGATCTGCTCCTGTTCCACCTGAAATCCTGCTGTTCCACCTCTGGCATCACACCAAGATGCAGGAGAAATTGTCATCACAAGGAGGCCTGAATGACTTCAGGAGGAGGTAGGGTGAGGGGAGAACAAAGACTCCCTAGGCCAGCTCCTCAGCTGGTATAAAGCTCCCACTGGGGATCTGCCCCTCTTTTCCATGGAAGTGCGCTTAGTAGTGAGGTGGGGAAGGATAAGAAATTCAGAAAATATTACACGTACACAGAAATTGCTTCTGAATAAACAGTTTTTCAGAGTTTCCCATTCTCTTTTGATTACTGTGGCAGTTTCCACTATGTTCCAAGTGAGCTCACCTCCTGTGTCCCGTACTTCTGGTGGAAACAAGAGGCCTGGTTCTTCAGCGCCTGGCACCTTGCATAACCACTTGGGCCCATAAAGAGTGGGTGCAAAACACAGCCCAATCCAAACAGTAGCATTTTACAACCACTTCGCATAAGGTCAATGACCTAGGCAAGACAAGGGAAGATCAGGCCTGGTTCTCACTGTGTGTTTCACAGTAAACCAGTGCACTTGATGACAGTCCTTTAGATTTGCTTCCCTGGGCACAAAGCATGTTTATCTAAGGTATTTATATGGCCCCCCATGATTGTAATATCTGAGGATCTCACCGTCTTTAATCCTCACAACATCCCTCTGAAGTAGGGGTTTTATCCCCATTTTACAGCTGGGGAACTGAGGCCCAGAGTGACTCAGGGTAGGACCTGCACTGACAGTGGTGTGTAGAGGACAGATGTTGCACTCCCAGCTAGCACAGGTGTACACAGCAGTGTAGACGGCAAGACACTGCTTTCACAAGCAGAGTACAGACACACAAGAACTACAGGTTGTGTACTCTGCATGGCCTTCTACACACCCGAGCGGTGCCTCCCACATCTACACTGCTATTTTTGGCTGTGTAGAGTCCTGCTACTTTCCCCCGCCACAGCCTCTCACTGCCAGATATAGCTAAACGCTGCAGTGTGGACACAACCTGCTTTTCACTGCAGTGTGTAGTTACTCGGACCCTACTCACTGCTGGAAGCAGAGATGAGGCCTAGGTGACTTGACCCAGGTCACACAGGTGTCTTTGGCAGAGCAGTAAACTCAGGCCACATCTCCTGCTTTCGAAACCAGTGCCCCAACCACTGGCCTATCCTTCCTCCCTTCTCAATGAAAGGCTCTCTACCCTGAAGCCCACAGTGCTCCTGATTCTGACCGAGCCAGATTTTGCTGACTGTCAGGGCATATCGCAAGGACTGGCTACTTACACAGGCTTTTCCTGAGGGTATGACTTGAGTGGCTGTGTGTGTGTGTGCACGCATGTGCATGTGTGTCTTCAGATTTCTTTATTACTGTGAACTGACATTGGTTCAGCAGATACCAGGGTGATGACTTATTTAAATGCACACACAGACAGATAGTTCATGTGGTTTTATTTTTTGTTTACATGGTCAAAGACTGTGTTGCCTCTCCTTTGGTTCCCCCTCACCCAGCCTGGGAAACAGAGGCATCTGGAAAAAGCCTGGGCAGCATAGATTCCATGGAGCTACAAGGTCTTGTGGTTAAAGCCCTAAGCCAGGGGTAGGCACCTTTGAGAAGTGGTGTGCCAAGTCTCCATTCATTTAAAGTTTCGTGTGCTGATAAGAAATTTTACATTTACAGGGGCTGGCGGACAGAAACCTGGTTGGCAGGGGTTGGCGGATGGAACCCAAGACCGGCAGCGTGGGCGGCACACAGAACCCCAGACTGTCAGCCGGGGTCCTGGCCGCCAGCCCCGCTCAGCCCGCTGCCAGTCTGGGGTTCCGTTCATCCAGGCAGGCAGCAAGCTGAGCGGGGCAGCAGCCGGGACCCCGGCCGGCAGCAGAGTGTCACTAAACATCAGCTCACGTGTTGCCTTTGGCACGTGTGCCGCCAACCCCTGCCCTAAGCTGTGATTCAGAAGAACTACGTTCAGCTCCCAGCTCTTCCATCTGCTGCCTATGTGAGCTCAAGGAATCTTGATGGGCTTACTCCAAAGCCACTGGGAAGCCTTCAGCATTCATTGAGTCAGGCCCTTACTCTTGCTGCAGTTCAGTCCTTGATCTTCTCTTTGTCTATTGTAGCCCTTTCAGCCTTTGTCTAGTTAGGCGGCAATGCTTCAGGTTGTAGCGGCCTGTCTCCTGACGTGCGTCTAGCTCCAGGGCTGGAGCACCCACAGAAAAAAAAAGGTGGGTGCTCAGCACCAACCTGATCAGCTCCTGCCCCTCCCCTCAGCACCAGTCAGCCACCATGATCAGCTGTTTAGGGGTGTGCAGGAGGTGCTGGAGAGGAGCAAGGCCAGGGTGTGCTCGGGGGAGAGGGCAGAACTGGGCAGGAAGAGGTGGAGCAGCGGTGGAGTGGGGGCAGGAGGAGCAGTGTTCGAGCATTCCCCCCCACATTCCCCACAACAATTCAGAAAGATGGCGCTCTGAGCGGCACTGCTGTACCACAAATACGAACAACAGAATGCTTTCTGTTTGGTAGGAGGCAACACACACGCAAGAAGAGATTCTGGAGATATTCCATGGTTACCCTGCCCTGGTTTCTGTGCACCCAAATTGTCCCCACAGATATTTCCATGGCACACGGGGACCTGGGTGTGCTCCCTGCAGCTTGTGTACTGCTCTCTGTTGACTTAGACAGCAAAAACAGTACAACTTTGTAGTGTGGATTTAGTTATGATGGTATAAAGCTGCTTATATCATATGCTTTTATGTCAATCCCGTCAACAGCTCAGGACATTTGAATGTACGTGTGTCATGCACTTGTCCCCTGAGAACTGAATGGTACCAACCAGTTCACTTCGGAGAGGCCATCAAACAACAGGTAGACAAGTCCAGTTCTGTTCAGTGATCTGAAGCAGTGAGCTAGAGGAGAAAACACTATAACCCATTACCCGCCTTCTGAGCCAGCCAGGCCAGTTTAGTTTGTTTTCTTTACCACAATCTCTTGAGTGGTTGCAGAAATGTAAACTGAAAGCACTCTTGACAGATTTAAAACAATTAGGAATGTCTTAAAGTCAGTCAAGCAGAGCTTTTGTTATGATAATAAAGAATGTTCTTTGCTGGTGTATTTTCAAAGAAGAAAATTAAAAAGAAATCCATCATGGAGGAGCTGACAGTGCTCAAAACCCACATCCTGTTGTTATCCATGGGCCTAGTACTGGATAGTACTGGTGGCTGTGAGATGAACTTTCCCATTAGGCCCCTTCCAAGCCCTTAATCCTGACCCAAAGGGACCTTCTTTCTCTCTCTTAAAGGGAGAGAGAAATCAATCTCTCTGCTGACTCAGCTGCAGGCCTCTTATGTCAAAGAATATTAACCCCGCAAAAAAAAAAAAATTGCACAGAGTGAGGTTTTTGTTTTTTCTTTAAATGATGTGGATCGGTGATATTTATGGACTAAGTTCCTGTCCCTGGGACCCGTTTGTTGCACTCAAATTCCTTTCCTAAAGCATCAAAGATGGCAATTCTAGAACCGGAACACCTTGTTTGGTCTTCATTTCTTCCAGCCCACTTAGAACCGATAATGTCCAATACCCGATTAAAGACACACATGCTACTGCTCCTAGCTCTTGTAAACCACTCCTGCAGGACTGCTTTACTGGAGAACCCAGCCCCTTTTCTTTCTCAAGCTTCTTAATGGCTACTCATGTGTCTTTAATTTCCTAAGACAAGCCCTGTTCCTTTCAAGATGTTCCCCTGACTCGTTCCTATTACTGTCAGATGTGGGGCATGCGCTCTCTCTCTCTCTTTCTGCTATGTGCTGCTGGAAATAAACTAAGATATATATTTTAATAAGACTGTTTCCTCCCCCATCCTACTGTGAAGCAGCCTCATTCAAAGTGAAGCTGTGGGAACTGATCCTAACTTCATCCTAATTGTCAAATCTTTGCAATCTTTTAAAATGCTAATAGTGCCTCATTTATTTGCAGGAGTAAAAAGTTCACCAGAAATCCCCCCATCTGGAAACATTTACAGGTTCATGGTATCTCTGCCTCTTGCCATGTTTCTACAAAGTCTCATTTACAAGCAAACCAGACTTTCTGCTCAGATAGTCAGGAAACTGTTGGCAAAATTACTTTTAAATCACAGCCCTGAGGATCAGAGCTGAAATACTAACAGGGCCTTGCCATATTCTACCATTACAAAAATTGATTCCATAGCGGCTCCTTGAGAGTCACTTTAAAAAAGGATACAGCCCCGTCAGGCTATTTGGCCATATTCAGTGCTCAGTCACATGAGTGTAAAACCAGAGCCAGTGGCTGGATGGCACTGATCCGATACTGATCTCACTGACACCAGATTTGGCCCAGTGTAACTCCAGGAAGGTCTGTGGAGTTCAATATTCTGGATTCACACCACAAGGAACATCAAATTTGTCCAGTCTCTCTCTTCTGCTACTATTTGTGCAAATGTTGATATTCTTGTAGAGCCATGACAGCCAGATATGCTAATATGTAGCACAGAGGACTAGGAAACAAGACTCCTGGAACTGGTTCCCAGTTCTGTCCAATCACTGTTTGACTTGACCGATGTTTTCAGAACTTGGGGGGAGGGTAGCCTGATTCAACATTTTGCTACTCACCCTTTATACCAGGCTAAGCTACTGTGGGCATAAGACGTCTGGGAAATACTCCTGATACAGGAGGGTAAGTTCCCCATACCAGGTGCAAAGCTGGCTTCATGGTCTCTGTACTTCCTGTGCAGTAGCCCTGGAAGCAGCGAGCACTCCAATGGGAGCCCGAGGCAATGTGGCTGGTATAGACTTTGGACATGGCCTATGCAGGGGGTGGGGCCTTTCAAACTACCTTTTCAGTGTTTCGGTGCTGATCTATTTGGGGGAGACAGAAATGGGGATAACCCAGTCTACCTACTGTGGGTGTCTTGTATCTACTTCTGAAGCACTTGGTGATGGCCACTCTCAGAGATAGTGGAGGGGCCTTTGACCTGCTGACACAGGAACAAAGGGATGGTTTGACTGGACCAGAAGAATGAATCTGGCTTATAATTAGACCCCTAAATCCATATTATATTCACAGGCTTAAATATAGATTTAGGATCCTAACTTTAGTTACCCAGGTTTGAAAACTGGCGTAACTATCTCTCTGCCCATCTGTAAATGGGCTCCCTTTATTGCTGCCAGGGGGACGGTGAGAAACTTTAAAGAATTAATGTTTAGAAAGCACTTGAAGATCACTGATTATAAGCCTCTACAGCAGTGCCACATTCCAACCCCCTCAGTGGTCAAAAATCATGAGTATGACCATTGAAATCCCCACCCCCATGAGACTGGCTTAAAAATCATGAGATATTAAAAAAAACCACAAATGTGGGGTTTTTAATTTATATTCATTTTCTGGATTGGAGTCTTTAGTGTTCACGTTTTCTCCACAACCATGAGGGCTAGAAATGTGTTTTTAAATGTTGTACGCTGCCTAGTACAGTAAGTTCCTGGTCCACTACTACAGCTCGCAGGTGCTATGGTAATACAAATTAGTAATAACCACAACACTCCCGGAATAGGTGCTAGCTTTTGTTTTTCCCAGTGGGTGTGCCATCCCCACTCCGCCCTGAGGCGCCGCCCCTACTCTGCCCCCTCCCCCGAGGTTCCACTCTCTCCCCGCCTCCTTACGACCTGAGGCCTTGCCCTGGCTCCACTTCTTCTCACCCCCAATCCACCCCTTCACCGGAGACCACCCGCCCACTCCCTGCTTGCTATTCTCCAAGCACCTCCCGCCAGCTGCACAACATCTGATTGGCAGCCCCGCACAACAGCTGTGGCTGGTGGGTGCTGGGTGATTGAGCCTCAGCACCTCTGAAGGAAAACATCCACTGTTAAGTGACATGATAAAAAACTGAAAACTGGCAACACTGGTGTGAAGTGTTATCAGAATTATCATTTGTTGGCAAGCTGAGATCAGCAGTTTCATCATTCTATGGAGGGCACTGAGAGTGCGTAGGGCGGGGGAGGCCTTTAGCACAGTGCATCATTTCAACATAAAACTCCTCCTGCAAAGATATCATAATCGCCTGGCTCACAGATTTGTACAGGTTGAGGAGAGGAATGTGTTAAAAAAGAGAAAAGCCTTTTGTATTCCTACCCCTTATGAGCAGCTGTTAAAGATACAAACTTGATTTTCATTCAGGCAAAAATCTGTCAAAATAAGCCATCAATTTTCACATATCAGAGCCATTTGTGGTAATTAACCTTGCAAAACACTTTGCTCACTAGACATAAGAGACTTTCAAAATAGGACACTACTACATATTGTGACTCCAGTAAAAGGATCACCTGGGCAACACTTTAGAGAGAAGCTTGTTTCTATTTGCTTGGCATTTACATAGAGGAGACAGCTGGGAAAATAATGAAGTGGTGTTATGGAGGAAGTACAGTCCAGTGATTAAGGCACCCAGAGAGATCTGGGTTCATATCCCCACTCTGCTACATACTTCCTGCATAACCCTGGGCCTCGGTTCCTCATCCCCAAGGAGGTTGTGAGGATACAATCATTAAAGACCGTGAGGTGCTCAGATACTGTGGGAGTGATGGGAAGAACACGTATGTCCCTTAGGGTATGTCTGCATAACAGAAAGATGCTACTAGCAGGCCCGTGTGGGGTTATAAAGCTGCAGTATAGACACTTGGGCTGGGGCTGGGCTGTAGGACCTTCTTTCCCCTCCCCTCCACAGGGTCCTAAAGCCCAGACTCCAGCCTAAACCCGAACGTCTGCACTGCAGTTCTGTAGCCCCACACTCACAGCCCCCTGAGCCTGAGTCAGCTGACATGGACCAGCCATAGGTGTTTTGATGAAGTGTAGATGTACCCATAGACATGTTTTTTATTGAGCGGTCCTCATGACATTCAACACCAAGAGAATTTCAGTTTTAACAAAACTTATGGAATTACAGTTTCTAATTTTTAAGATGACATTGTGAAAGGACTGTGCGTGTGTGTGTGTGTCACCGACAGCTCCCTTCCAGTCTGTTTCTTCTCTTTCTGTATTGCAGTAGCTGCCAGAGATCTCAGTCAGAATAGGCCACTATCAGGCGCACCGATAAATATTTTCAGACGCGCAAGGCAGAAGCTGTGAGCCCTAGCACCTCCCATGGGGCTAGATAGAGCCTCAAGCCCCGGCACCTTCCACAGGGCAGAAGCCCAAGCCCTGATTCCTCATGCAGGACAGAAGTCTTTAAGCTATGAAAAAACTCAGAGAATTTAAGCCCTGGTCACTGTTGTGCTAGGCACTAAACACAAGTAGGTATGGTCCCTACTGCCCCTCCCTTCAAAATATCCTGAGAATAACTGGTGGGACCCAAGCACAGCTTCTGTTTCCCTGCATTAATTATTATAATCAGCAGCATTATCTGTTTAGCACCAAAAATGTGCTAGGTTCTTTATTTGTTTATTACAGCGTTCACATTAACTAATCCTCATACTCTTGTGGGTCTGACTAGCCCTACATCTTTATTATGAGGAGGTGGGAAACCAAAGAACAAAGCTGAAGTGACTTCCCCAAGGCCACACAGTGAGTCAGTGGCAGGATTCCAAACCTTCTGAATATCAGTGCTATGATAACTCGTCCAGGCCACGGTGCCTGTAACCGCTCTAAAACAAGGAATGGGTCCTGTAATATCCCAGCTTAGAAAGTTATAAATACAGCTCAAAGTTCTGGTGAAACAATAATAACCCACAAGAATGAAATCTGAGCCATTTATGTGTGTGTATAACCAAGACTTTGAGAGGTGTTTATAACATAGTTTACCGATTGCCTGTATTTATTTCATATTATATTGTGGAGCAAATGTAGACAGTAACATGTTACAAAAGAGAAAATATTCCTCATAGATCCTGTGCTTTCCTGGTCATCTCCCATCTTCCAAGCTCCAGCTCTTCTCTTTTTTCCTACTCTTCTTGTTCTCTTCACAGCCTGGGGCCTTCAGAATCCCTCGGTTCTTCCCTGCTTCCTGATGGCCTTGGACAAGGGATCGGCAGCCTTTCAGAAGCGGTATGCCGAGTCTTCATTTATTCATTCCAATTTAAGGTTTCGCATGCCAGTAATCATTTTAATGTTTTTAGAAGGTCTCTTTCTATAAATCTATAATATGCAACTAAACTATGGTTGTATGTAAAGTAAATAGAATCATAGAATATCAGAGTTGAAAGGGAACTCAGGAGGTCATCTAGTCAAAGCAGGACCAATCCCCACTTATATCATACCAGCCAGGGCTTTGTCAAGCCTGACCTTGAAAACCTCTAAGGAAGGAGATTCCACTACCTCCCTAGGTAGCCTATTCCAGTGCCTCACCACCCTCCCCGTGAAAAAGTTTTTCCTAATATCCAACCTAAGCCTCCCCTTCTGCAACTTGAGACCATTGCTCCTTGTTCTGTCATCCAGTACCACTGAGAACAGTCTAGATCCATCCTCTTTGGAACCCCCTTTCAGATAGTTGAAAGCAGCTATCAAATCTCCCCTCACTCTTCTGTTCTGCAGACTAAACAATCCCAGTTCCCTCATCCTCGCCTCATAAGTCATGTGCTCCAGCCCCCTAATCGTTTTTGTTGCCCTCCGCTGGACTCTTTCTAATGTATCCACATCCTTCTTGTAGTGTGGGTTTTTAAAATATTTAAGAAGCTTCATTTAAAATTAAATTAAAATGCAGAGCCCTGCAGACCAGTGGCCTGGACCCGGGCAGTGTGAGTGCCACTGAAAATCAACTTGCATGCCACCCTTGGCATGTGTGCCATAGGTTGCCTACCCCTGCCTTAGAAAAACGGGCCATATAGCCTGCAAAACTGGCCAACTGGGAATCCTCCTGGTAAGCCAGGTATCCTCACATGCTGCAGAGCCAAGAAAACGGTATAAAAGTCAGGGGCATAGGCAGGGCTAAAAGCTGTGGAGAAGTTCCAGAGTGGAAATGGGTTCTAGCTCTTCCCCATGGGCGTTCTAACATGCAGAAGGGGCCAAAATAACTACTAGACAGTCCCAGTATACGCAGAAAACCCTGCCATCTTTTCCTCCCTTGGCTCCTGCAGTCTACAGAGGCTGGGGGTTACCTGAGAATTGAGGTCTTGTCTCCTCTTTTCCCCAGCTCCCTCCGCCCCCTTGTCCTTCCTTCCAACTCCTTCTCCTCGTGACTCTTGTCCCTCTGCCCTGCTTAGATGATAAGATATTTCAGAAACAAGGGAAAGGTCATCTGATCCAACATGCCTTCCCCTTTTCTCTGGTTTATCTTAATCCCAACTTCCTGCTTTTTTGCCACACTCATCAATTTTCTCTTCCACAAACAAATCTAGGTTTTTGCTTGTACTCCCGCATAGTCTTTGCTTCAATAGCCTTTCCTGGTACTTTACTCCATATGTTCATTGCCCTTTATTGTTTCTTGCTTATTTTATGGTACCAAGATCTGTTCCTTGGGCCAACTTCAGCAGGCAGCGTCCCCCAGCTCTTCCCATGTCACTATCCCTGGACAAGGACAATTCTATCAGGCCCTGGGGAGCTCTTTTGGCTTTTTCTCCTATCAGTGAGCAGAGCTGAGGATGTTCTGCCTAGGAAACTGGAGGAAAATGAAACACACAGAGATGTGGCTAAGTAAGTATGTTGTGAACTGTAGTCTGCACAGTGTTTATCTCAATTAACTACTAGTTTGTTTCGCAAGGTTGACTATGCTAACTTTAAAGTGCTTTCACGTAAGCCTAATTCAAAACCGACTATTAGCTCGTTGGAGCTCTTTGTTCTGCTTGTACAGCACCTACCGGCTGCTACCGCAATACAAACAAATAATAATATTCCAGTGCGGCGCTTTTCTGACAAGCCTGATGATTTGATTTTCATACCCACTGGATCTAGCACTGTTGGCGGCAGTGGGAGAAGGGGGCCATACTCCAGCTGGTTCTGTGGCTGCTGACCACATTCCAGCACTCTCTGGAGGCATTATATCCGCAATGTCCTTAGGCCTACAGGCGTAGATCCTCCATCCACTGCCCGGTGTTTGCTGTACTGCCTGTCCTTGCCCAGTGAGCCACCTGTTCTAAAAGCCACAAGCAAGTCTTGAATATTATAAGATAACTCCCACTTGTATATCTGCTCACTTAGGCCTAATTTTGCAAATTGTCCTGTAATTTTTGGGGCCTGTATTTTTGGGTCTCCTTCCTGCGCTGAGCACAGAACACCTCCAGCTGATGTCAAGAGAGGACTATGAGTGCTCAGTACCTCTGGACATCAGGCCCTATATTAGGCCTGATGCAAGGATCCACGGCTTCCCCGGCAGCCCTCACACCCTGCATTCACACCCTGCCACTAGGCAGCCCACCCAGGATTACAGGGAGGGAGGGGCTAGCAGATCTCTAGCTCTTCCCCGAGGCACTGCCACTGAGGATACCAACTGGGGATGATGACCGGCCCACTGATTGGCCCAACCATACCATCTAAGTGCCTGGCTGCTGCTCTGGATCGGATTCTTGCTTGGTTCTTGAGTCTGGCTCTGACCACTAGGCCTGACCCCTGCTCCAACCAGTAGGTCGGACTGCCCATGTCCCAGTCCTGCGACACTCAGGAAACATAGCACCCATATGAGTGGGCCGTGTAGAAAGATTAGACCTTCGAGCCTGATTCAACTGCAACCTGGGGATGAGGCCCATAACTAGTCCTGGACACGTCACATGAGATTACGGCCATGAGAAGTGTTTGTACCATTTGGGATCAAATCTACTTTACTCTTATTCCAAAAGCCAATTGAAGAGGACACTGCACATAAAGTTTCCTACCACAGGGGCGAGATTCTAAACCTCACATATACACCTTGGATCTGTCTCGTATCTTGCTTCAGCCATAAATCCACTATATTCTGCAATGACAGTAGGTTTCTATCAAGAAGTAAGCATATATTTCAAATGTCGGGCAGATGTCCTAAGCTCCCTTGTTTATAACACTGAAGTTTTAAAATAAGACATAACATTCATTAAAATGCAGTACTCCCAGCCCCAAGCTTTTAAAAAGTCATAAGTCGAGCCCTCTGAAACCATGATTGGCTTCAAAAATCATGAGATGGGCTTAAAATAATAATAAAAAGAATCCAATACTTATTTTTCTTCTGGTTTCCAAGAGCACTGGAACAATTTGTATGATGGGGGTGCTTAAAGCCATTGAACCAAATTGTAAACCCTGTATATGATGGAAACCACTTCAAGACAGGGGTGCGGCAACACCCCAGCACTCCTCATTCCAGCATCCCTTATTTCTGAGCCTCTGATTGCATTTGCTTATCTTTTCAAACTTTTCTCTGTAACCATGGGGACTAGAAACATACAGAAAAAAAAATACAAATAAAGCTGAGATTCTCACCTAATCACATGCTTCCAGAGGCTGGGGCTTTACAACAAACACCAAATATTGCAAGGAGTTGGTCATGCTGCAAATGCAAATTATCTTTTGTGTAAAAACTAAAATGAGTCAACCACTCAAAGTGAAGTTTGCTACTGGTGTAACTTCATTGACTTCAAGGGAGTAATGCCAGGAAACAATTAGATCCCATTTTACTTTAGAATAATGCACTATACATAAGAGACTGGGTTAGAGCAGGCAGTCAAAGTGGATGTGCTCACTGCAATGTATTCTTTAGCAGATGAAATGGACAAAAAATGTTAGTTGTGGACTCTTCGTGGGCATTTGGACTTACTGGAAAGGGTGAGGAGATTTGGCATGTGTAGAAATGAGATGGGAAAACAGGAGAAATATTTTCCCTGTGAATAATGGTGTAACCATGAGAGTGAGGCCATAAAACCTGACTTTATGGAATGGGCTTGGTGAAGATGACACAACCAACTGTGTGCAAGAGCAAAGGAGCATTGGGTGCAAACCCAGCTGTGACTCAGCACATGTTAAAAGCCTGCTGGCTTTTTGCACATCAGATCCTTGTAAGACTTGCTCAACCCCCAAATCTTTTCCAGTTTTGAAAGTGGGAGAGTACATGTGATAGTTTGCAATGGCTCCTTTAAGACAGCTGAATGGCTTCTGGATTTTTGTGCCAGCTATTCTCATTGTTAAAGGCCTCCAGTGCATTGGATCTGATACTGCTTCTGTTGAAATCAAATGCAAACCCCGCCCCCACCTGGACTGACTTCAATTGGAGCAGGATCTGAGGAAGGATAAATTGCTGCTCAAAGAAGGATGCTAAAATACCTATTTGCAAGAATGAATTTGGAGTTGTTTTATGTTCTTTGAATAAACTCTGAGCAGCACCTGGCCTGAATAGCCAGGCTGGGACCAGAAAGATGCCTAAGGAAGTAGGGGAGGAATCTTCCCTCAAGCCTGCAGAATGGCTGTGGTGTAACTCTGTGACATCATGGGAAGCCCTACCCTGCCCGAGACTGCAGTGGGAGATTCCCTGGCCACTCCTCAACCAGCTCAGGACTACCCACCACCTTCCATGCAGGGGGCCACTGCTCATGGAGCAGAGCCCCATGCATTACCCCACAGAATCCACAATGGGTCTGCTTCCAAGGATGCCTGTGCAGTTGCAGAGGCAGCATGTGCCTGGAAATCCAGGCTGGAAAACATCCCTGGAAAGCATCCTCTACATACTGAGCCGCGCTTTCCTGGGATGTACACGGGGAGTATGTAGAGGCAGGGGAGCTGGGATGCCCTAGATCAACAAGGTATGGAAATGTTTACTTCATCCGTGGGATGGTGCCCGAGGATTTGAATATCCGGGGAGGATTGACCTTACTTTGAAATGCTTTGTTTCTGTAAATGATTGATAAGACGAGAGCAAAAAATGCCTAAGAATGACTGTTGGACACAAACTGCCCCTCCCACTTGTTTAAATAACATGAAGGTTGTGACACCAGCTGACAAAAGAAAGGAAATTTACAGATATAGCTGCATAATTCAGCCAAGGCAAACATGTCCCTGGCCACCCCCAGCCGAAAGAGGTCACTCTCTTCTTTTGGTTCCCACAAACAAAAAAATGCACCAAGATGCCCAATGGGGAGATATGTAGGAGTGTGTCTGAGGTACTCAGCTAAAGACAGAGCAGCTTTCAGAGCGGAGCGTCTGATACAAGGGGGCACATTAGGTCTGCGATCGTCCTCCTACAGCCTATTTCCATTAAGTGCTTAACGTTAAAAGGACTAATGATGGTCAAGGGCTTTGAAGACATCCTGTACAATGCAAGCACTCAGGGTTTACTTCAGTCTTGGAATCAGTCCTCTTGAGCACTCACACTAGGATTTGCACAGGACCCCAACTCTCAAAAAATGCCAGTGGTAGTTGGGTGCCTAACCCCCTTTAGCTCCTTTGAAAATCCCAGTCGAAGGGCTCAAGTCTAGATGTAAACTACAGCGTATGGTATGGAGCAGTACGGAGCTGCACCGGCTCAGCCGGGGCTCCTAGAAACGTTGCTCTTCAGGCAGGAATAATGGCCACTGCACTGCTCTTTGGCTAGGTTCCCTCCCAGCTCAGTGGATGGCATAGTGGAAGGAGTGTGGCGATGTAGCCCCATCCCTCTCCACCCCTGAGAGGAGACTAGTGCTGGCAATGACGCCAGACTCTCATATGACCTATGTACCTTTGAGTTCGAAGGGTATGATTGGGCCCAGCCCCTAGACAGGGGAATAAGGTGGCCTACCAGCTCATGCCCAGCGATAGCCACCTTCTCCTTTCCTGCCCATTCAAATCGGGAACAACCCCACTGAAGTCAATGGAGTTACATGGGTGTCAACCCAGCATAAGTCTCCTTTGCACATTTCAAGTACATAAAAGGTTGTTACAAGGAGGAGAGAGAAAAATGGTTCTTCTTAACCTCTGAGGATAGGACAAGAAGCAATTGGCTTAAATTGCAGCAAGGGCGGTTTAGATTGGACATTAGGAAAAGCTTTCTGACAGTGTGATTAAGCACTGGAATAAATTGCTAGGGCGGTTGTGGAATCTCTGTCATTGGAGATTTTTAAGAACAGGTTAGACAAACACCTGTCAGGGATGGTCTAGATAATACCTAGTTCTGTCATGAGTGCAGAGAACTGGACTAGATGACCTCTCAAGGTCCCTTCAGTCCTATGATTCTCTGCACCGTAACATTTTTGTCCAGCAACAAATACATCAGAATGGTTCTGTCAAAGGCAGCAAACAATGTTAAAGAATGGCAGGTCTTTGAACAGCTCCCCTACTCCACCAACCAACTGGCCTGATCATTTGGACTTAAAAATCCTCCAAGTCAGCATTCGCATGACACACAGTGTCTGGAACCTCCTTCTAGAAGGGATCATTAAGACATGGGTACAAATAGGGTTACCAAGAATGCTTCCTGCATATCCAGAAAAGGATCCAATCTCACTCATGTACTAGATTCTGCCTTATCTTTGTTTACTTCTATTTTTATACCAGAAGTGGGCAAACTATGGCCTGCAGGCCACATCCGGCCCGCTGGACCATCCTGTCCGGCCCCTGAGCTCCCGGCCAGGAAGACTAGCCCCCAACCCTGTCCCTGCTGTTCCCCCTCCCCTGCAGCCTCAGCACGCCGCATGGGCAACATTCTGGGCAGCATGTCTGGCTCTGGCCAGGCGGTGCAGCTACCAGACATGCTGCTCTAAGAGGCATGGTAAGAGCCCGGGGGCCGAGCCAGGGGGTTGGATAAGGGTCAGGAGATTCCAGGGAGGCAGTCAGGGGTCAGGAAGCAGGGGACGGACGTTCTGGGAGGAGCAGTCAGGGGACGGGGAGGGTTGGATAGGCATGGGAGTGTTGAGGGGTGGAGGAGGGATAGGGGTTGGGGCAGCTAGGGGACAAGGAGCAGGGGGGTTGGATGGGTCAGGGATTCTGAGGGGAGCAGTCAGGGGATGGGAAGTGGGAAGGGGCAGATAGGGAGTGGGGGGCAGGCTTTTTGAGGAGGAACAGCCTTCCCAACCTGGCCCTCTATATAGGTTTGCAACCCCGATGTGGCCCTCAGGCCAAAGAAAGTTTGCCCACCCGGTTTTATACCATACCGACCTCCACAGTATCTTTGGTGTGGAGGAAGGTGTGGCTGGCTCAATAGTACACCCAAAGTCCTTTGGCTGAGGCAGATTTATCTTTGCATCCTCCACACAGGCCAACAAAGCAGGGACTACAGGGGTGGAGTTAAGGTTCTGAAAAGTGCTTCCTGGAGGCTGGGGCAGAGGGGGCACAGGACCATGATTCATTCATCTCCTGAAAATATCCCATCCCAGAACATGACCACTCTTAAAGTGGAGGTGTCCACTGATTTTCAAGAAGGCAGAATGTCCCACTTCGCCTTTGAAGGTAGAGAGTTTCTGCCTCTCCTTTATTATTATTTGTATTGTGGTATCACATTGGATCTCCAAGTGCCATACCAACAGGACACAAACATGGTCCGTGCCCCCAACAGTTCACAATCCAAGTATAAGACAAGGCAGGTACAGGCCGACAGAGGAGCACAAGGATGCAGTGACACAGAACTGGTCAGCATGGTAGGCACTGGACTGAGCAGACCAGCTGCCTAACTGGCATCAAGTTCTGTGTAAGCGCTATGGCAAAGGAGAGTCTGAAGGAGGATAATCCGGTAGCTTCATGGATGTCTGGGGGGAGTACCTCCTAATCGAGAGGGGCAGCATGAGAGAATGCACAAAGGTGCTTGTTTGAAAATGTAACAGGTGGGAGATGGAAGCTGGCATCATTGGCTGATCAGAGACAAGAGGAGGTTTATCAAAGGTGTATGAAAACTAAGCTTTGAAGGGCTTGAAAATGAAGACAAGTAGCTTACATCTGATATGATGGAGACAGTGGAAAGGACACCAACTGTGCGTGACATGGTCAAAGTGACCAGCTAGGAAAATTATCTTTGCAGTAGTGTTTTGAATGGCTATAATTTTTCAGAAGTGACAAAGAGTCCTGTGGCACCTTAAAGACTAACTAAAATTTTAGAGCATAAGCTTTCGTGGGTTAATACCCACTTCGTCGGATGCAT
>ML677347.1:2887664-3013270 GCA_007922305.1 Dermatemys mawii
CTAAAATTTTAGTTAGTCTTTAAGGTGCCACAGGACTCTGTCACTTCTGCAATTCCAGACTAACACGGCTACCCCTCTGATTCTTGACAACATACAATTTTTCAGTCTGTCTTCATGTTCGGAGTTATCAGGAGTTTGACTAACTGCACCTAATGCTGTGTGAATGTCTATTTACAATTAGAATTGAGGTTTTGCCAAAGATTTTTCACTTGCAGGTTTTCTGAATTCTAAAATTCAGCTAAAAGCCTGAGTGTAAAACCCTTACTCAAATGAGTAGTGCATTTGGGATCACTTGCATGAGTAAATGCCCGTCTGTTGGATTTACTTAGAGTTGCATGAGCATGTCCTGTGAACAAACACTAACGAATGCAATTGGCCAAATGCTCTCAAAGGGCAGAATTTGACCAATAATGTGGAGGCAGCATATGTTAGTCATTATTGGGCTACACAGTAAATACACTGGGGTTTTTAAGAGTTATCCTGCATTTAAGGTCTACAAAGAGCATACTTTCCAGCTAGATCTTTTTTTAATTTGGCCTCATTAGCTGAAAATAGTCCATTTAATGTGCAACACCTGATAATGCTTTTATTGGTTTTTTTTTATGATCTGCAACAGATTAGCTGAATAGAATTGACAGTGGATGCCCTAATTAGACCTTTATAAGTATCCATAATTTTCTTTTCATGTACCCATAAAGACTGATAAATTAATCCACAAGTACATGAACACAATTATCTTCTTTCTCATTACTTGTTTTGATCCAGCCCTAAAGGACCCACTTGTACAACTCCCTCCTGTTTGTTCTCCTTTAAAGGCCAATTTCTAATAGACAACTCAATCAACTGCAGTGTTTTTCCATATATGATGCCAGGGAATAAGCAGCAAACAAGATCCTTTCTTATCATTTAATTATTTCTATTCTAGGCACAAACTGATCCATCAGCAATGGCAAACAAAAGGGGGTATAATCCTTGGGTTGGCTTTAACTTTGGATCAGTTATTTAAGATGCAAGGAGAACTATGAAAAAATTAATAAAATACCTGGCAATTGCCAGGTAACCAGTGAAAGGTGAGGGGTGGGACAGAATCTCTTGGAAAAGAAAAACAAGCCATAATCACACACTTGAAAATACTTCTCAGACCAGTGATTAAAATCTGTCAGAGACAAAAGAATAATTTTCAGTAATGGTCAGGCCCTAATTCAGGAAACCATCATAATTCAGCAAAGCACTTACGCATGCGCTTAACGTTAAGTGTATGCTTAAGTGTTCTGATGAATAAGGATGGATTTAAGCAAGTGCTTACGTGGTTTGCTTAAATAAGGCTTCAAACCTGCTACCCTAACTGCCTAAATTATTACTGCAGAATCCCCATTTACAAGTACACATGGACAGTTATGTTCCTTGTGGAAGAGAGGAGTCAGAAATCTGGTGCAGAAAACAAGTAGGTTCTGATTCTTTAGTTTATAGACTGAGAGAAACGCATCTGGTGTCCCAGTAAGTCATTGCAAAGGGTGGGCCTAAATGCTGGCAGAGATTGAGCAATTGTAGAAAGGATTGCTGGACACACAACAGGTATCTATGCCTGCAAAGTAGGTACCTGCACTCCTGAGCCTATGCACTATTACCTTCTTGGGTACCAAAATAAAAGCTGACAAGAATACAACAGTATACAAGAATTATACTAGCAAATAGTCAACCATCAGCTACAGAGGGGGAAATATTGCTATAAGCCCTAAACACTATGACAATATAATGATCACAGGGCATCACACCATCAGCAAAGGAAGAAAACCAGTAGCTTCATGTACTTTAGCAACAACATCTGGGGGAATTCACTCCAGATAATAGCCACAGTCAGATATTTATACGGACTGAGGGCAGTTAACAGGCCATTTGGGATATTAATCTGATGGGAGATACTCTGGAGAATGTAACTTTTGATTAACAGGCGCTGTCTGGTGTGATAGATGGACAAAAGGTTTTAAAGCTAAAACAGACCATTCAGAGCAGCACGCTGAGGGGAGGAGCCTGGCCTGGAGGTTACACCACGTGCTGGGGGAAAGGAGGCCTGGGTTGTATTACTGACCCTGGGCCGGATTGTCCCTGGGGCCTTGAAGCCACTGAGGTAAACGAGAGGAGAATCTCGCCCTATGTGTGCAGCCAAGGCCTGGCGGTCAGCTCTGTCTAATTATGGTGTGCCGAGGGTGCTCAGCACCTCACAGAATCAGGCCCCCAGGCATGGCCACGCTAGTGTGGCGCACCGATCTCACATTAAGACTCTGTTCCTCGCCATGCCCAGACACCAGCACTTCTACTCAGAGGGCGCGTGTTTTAACTTGACGTTTTGCCTGGACTCCCAGGGCCAGTTTGCACTTGGCGCAGCTGAAGGGAGAGGGGAGGAAAGTGGCACCGAGCCCACAGGCACTGCCACATCGGTCGAGGTCAGGTGGGGCACTCCACCCCTCCTGCCTTTGCCATGCCTCTCCACAATGTGGAAGAGGAGTGGATGGCGAGGAGCCATTTAAGCTCCTCCACATCACCCCAGGGTTCCCCCTCTGTCACTGGAAACCTCCACTTTCCAGCTGCTTTGTGCTAAGCAGTCAGGGTCTGAACAGAAGACATAACACATAATATTTACCCATCCCAAAACAGTGCGATGAGGGATTAAACCACACTGGCCTTATTACACTGGCTGCACCTCCTCTTTTGTGTCTTTCTGCTTATTGTGTACTGGAACCTTTTCAATAAAAAAATCTAGGTTTAAAAAAACAACAAAGAACAGTACAAGGGAGCAGGAGTGAGGTGGAACATATTGGATCAAACTCACTTGTATTTATTCGTCCCTGGACTGTAATGAATTGACACCAGCAACAAATCACATTTAACTAGAGGGCCAAATCTGGCCCTCACACAACCCCACTACAATCAAGTAATGAAGACAGAGTTTGGGTCCTAGACCTGACTACCAGTAAACAAAGGACAGGTGATTTTGAAGCGTGGCTTGTTAGGAACATGCAAATGGCACCTGGGGTCTCCAACTTTCTGATGACTCTTGCATGCACTGCAGAAACAACAGACGTGCCGGGCTTTCTGGAAAAAACATTTGCACCACAGTGAACAGCCCCATCTACCAGCTGTTGACACGGTGCCTCAGGCTCAGTTCTGCACCCGTTGAAGGCAACAGCAAAACTCCTATTGCCTGCAAAGGAAGCAGGCGATTGGTCCCTTACTACTTGGTCCCTATGCTCTTATTGGTCACTTTCATTTTAATTCAGAAGCTGAAAGGCACTGCCCTATGGAAGAGACGACAGTACACAGTAAGTGCTCTTTTTTAAAGATCACCATTGCATTGGGTCATTGGGCATCCTGTCTTCTGTAGAAACCAATTAAACTGATCTTGTTTTCTCAAACAGTCCCACCATAGCTAATTAAGATAATCCATATTGCACTGTGCTGCCTAACTGCAGTATACATGGTCTTTAATGGATGACCCAATTCTGGAAGGTGCAGAATATCTATTGAGAGCCTCAGGGGTGGTCAACACTAGGAGCTTACATTCAGATAGCTACGTTCGTCAGAGATGTGAATAGTTCACACTCCTAGGAGATGTAGCTATAGGAGCTGACCCCAGGTGTAGGCCATGCTAGGTCGATAGAATAATTCTTCTGTCACCTAGCTATCACCTCTTGGGGAGGTGTATTAACTACAGCTATAGGAGAACCCCTCCTGTTGGCGTGTACGCTGAAACACAATAGTGGTACAGCCCCAGTGCTTGTAGCTGTACCACCGAAGCATTTTAAGTGTAGACATACCCTCAGGTCTGGCCTACACTAGAGGCCTATATTGGAATAACTATGTCATGCAGGGGTGTGAAAATTCCACACTGCTGAGAGACGTAGTTATGCCAACCTAACATCCCATGTAGACGGCTCTGTGTTGGCAGAGAGCTTCTCCTACAGACAGAGCTACAGCCTCTCAAGGAAGAATTAAGCTGATGGGAGAGCTCTCTCCCATCGGCTTAGAGTGTCTTCATTAAAGCAATACAGCGATGCAGCTGCATCGGTACAACTGTGCCAATGCAGCGTTTGAAGTGTAGACTCATCATCGGCTCCCATTTAGAGTTCCAGGGCCCAGCACCATCCAGGAAGTGCTCAGAATCTCAGAGGATTAGACCTACATCTTGCAGACAGCCTGCACCAGCGGTTCTCAAACTGTAGCCTGGGATCCCAAAGTGGGTCATGACCCCATTTCAATGGAGTCGCCTGGGCTGGCGTTAGACTTGCTGGGGCTCGAGGCTGAAGCCAAAGTCTGAGCCCCACTGCCCAGGGCTGAAGCCCTCAAGCTCTGGCACCCCGCAGTGTGCTGGGGCTTTGGCCTCCTTCCCGGGGCTGTGTAGTAATTTTGATTGTAAGAAGGGGGATCGCGATGCAATGAAGTTTGAGAAACCCCAGTCTGCGCTATATGCCAGCTAGTCTGTCATCCTCATTTATACCACCCAAGGGAAATAATCTCCCTGGCATAGTAAAAAGCATCCGGATACCATTAGGCTTCACCTTAAGGGGGTCACATGGGGCCAGCTGGGATTCAGTGCCTCTGATTCTCAGTGGCAGCAGAGGAAAGGTGTTCTGTATACTCCCGAAGCAAGATCTGTCTTCAGACGGGTTCATTTCTAAATTCTTTTAAAACCTTTTTAGCTTTAAGTTGTAATACGGGTGTTTTAAATCAGAATGGATCACATACAGAGCTGGATTTAACACCAGTTGTAATCCCAGTTACATTATTGTCAATCCCCAAACATTCAAAACATCATGAGTCAAACCCGCCCTTCTCAAAAAAGGTGTGTGTTAAAAACCAATACATTACAATTCTGCTTTCTGAACCTTTAGGATGGATTCAGATCCTGTTTTCAAGCTTTTCTCTGTAACCAGGAGGACTAGAAACTTACTTTGGTTTTTCAAGGACAGCGGAGATCCTCACATTATCCACTGCATCCAGGAGCTGGGGCTTTGAAATACACCAACTATTGTAGTGTGAGACTCACAGTAGAATCACAAGCACTGGCAACATTGATATTCCTTTGTTTTCTCATACCATTAATAGGCTGGCCAGGAAGCAGAGAGCCCTGAAAGGACTGCAAGAATTTAAAACTCCCCCATGTATAAAGAGCACCTTTTCCTGATGCTCTTCTCTGTGCACAGACCTGACAGTCTGATACCAAACCCTTCTTGTGTAGCCAACATTACTAACAGTTTCAGTCACAGACCAAAGGCGGCAGCAAGAGCACCCAAGAACTGCACTGAAGATCGCTTCCTGGAAGGTGCCCTCATCTCCTGCTGACATCAATGGGAGGTGAGGGCACCCAGCAGGATCAATCCAAGAAGCTAGGAGGCTAATCTAAAGGCAGCAGGATGGCTTCCTGATTTCACTGCTGATTTCTCATTGGATCTGAAGAAGCACTTGTCAGGTGCCAGCCAAGAAGCAATAAATTCCTGCTACTTGTCTCTCAGGTCAGCTACTCATTTACCTGAAGATTTCTGAAATGCAGGATCTCTAGTTTCTAAAGCAGAACTTCAAGGAAGGTTTTTTGTTTTTCTCCCACTATCCCTTAAATGCCCCCAACTGTCCCCTCCTCTTCTAGAAGCCCAGGGAACCCAGAGCAGGCGTATCTGGGTTGTGGGGAGGACTGAAGGAGCTGAAGATTGCTGTGCACCATGCCCCTTCTGAGGTCGCATCACAGGGATTGGGCTTTGGTGGTCACATCAAGCAGGGGCTGAGAGAGATGGCCCCTTTCTATGCCGTCATCACTCCTACTTCAACCTCAAAAGCATTCCCTGACCAAGAGAAGGCACACGCTGTAATCACCATGGTACACTGCTTCTCTGACACCCTGATGGGGATTCTGAGGAACTGGCCAAAGGGGGCAGCACAGGGGAACGGTCCTGTGAATCAATGAGGTGGCACATGGCTGCTGTGTGGATAGCATTAGCCCCTAGGGATTTAAGGGACCATTCTCCCTGTACTAGAGGGAAGGAAAATCTCAGAGGAAATTTGGATTGAGACTCACATTATTTCTTCCCACACCGAGGAGATAATAGTGCTGAAAATGGGCCCCGTTATAACTGAAAGCCTATTACCCATGGCTGTCTCTTTCTAAACCCGGGCCAAAGCAGATTGTCAGCTCTTTTGAGGAGGGAATGTGCCCTTTATTTCACTGAAAGATACCACATACTCCTGTCCACAAAAATAGACAACCCAAACCCCAAACTATCCTCATGGGCACCTCTTCCTAGTCACAGCACACGTTCTATAGCCCATGCTCTCCAAAGTGTGCTCCAGTCACACTGTTTCGAACTGTCTGTCTATTCTACTGGCATAAACCAAGACACAGATCCCCTAAATGTAAAGTTACCAGGAAGAGAGCACATTGTAGAAAAGCAAGGCAACTAGAAGCTGCTCTTCACTGGAGAACGTAAGAGCCCAATGCTGCCCTAAACACTGGAGATGCTACATGTCGGGTTCTTTATATTTGCTTTCTGGATTTTGTGCTTTCAAGGTTCATGCTTTCAACTGTTCTTCACCAACCACAAGGGCTAAAAAAGTATTGAAAATTGAGAGGCTCTCATAATCACATGACTCCAGGAGCTAGAGATTGAAGAAAAATCACTATCATGAGACTTGTGATAAAATCACAATAGATAGCACCACTGAGGAAATAAACTTCACAAGCCATACCAAAAGTTTTTAAAGCCATAAACAAAAATTGCATGTTAATTTTTAACATGCATGAAGTAACAATAACTGATTCACAGTCTAAAATATACCTGCAAACTACCCGTCTCAGAAACAAAACTGCCATGGCAGGTACAAGAAGAAACTAGCACTCCGAATGAAATTTAATTTAGCAAAGCACATGTCCTTTCTTGGAAGCTTGAGAACAGCAGTAAAAACAGAAGTCTCCAGCCAGCATTTAACAAGAGTTGACTAGAGCCAGCCAGAGTTTGACTGTAGTTGCGTGACGAATGTGTACAATTTTGCTCCCATTAAAAAGGCAGGGACATTTTGACCCCCTCCCCCCAACTTCCTTCCTGCCCTGGGTATTTTGTTGTGTGGCAGTAGCTCTCTATTGAAATGAGTAACCAGGGTTGGTGGAGGTAGTTTTGGGTGGGTATGTAAAAGTTATTCACAGCATACCCGGCCCTAATGATCACAGTGCATGCACAGGGCACAGTCTGAAAATCTGGGGGAGGGTTAATGAGATGATTCTTAGAGAGGTACAGCAGCTTAACTGACTCATTTAAGCTAAAAAGTGAACTTCAGGGCCTTTCTAGTACCAAGTTCATGCTTGAAGAGAAGCAAAATCCAGACGCTCGGGGCTGTACATAGTTGCCAACAAAGTATATGTTTTTGCAAGGGAGTGTTAGCCAAATAGGTCCAACACTAGTGGGCAGGTTAGGTCTGGTGTATGTGACTTCTGGAGGATTTTTAGCACATGAATAGGACTTTTCATATTGTCCCCATGAAGATAAGTATTAATCCTCCCATTTTAGAGATGTCAAAAAGGTTTGACCAAGCCCATGCAGAAAGACCAGCTCCAAACCAGGATTAGAATGAAGGAGTCTATTGCTCTCAGTCTCCGCCTTCAGCCTCCTAGATCCCAATGCTTCTCGCCTAGCTGAGCATCATCATCATAAGGTATTAAAGGAATTAGGTAACGGACTTATTACACGACTGACAATTACTCCTTAAACATCAAGGTAAACCCAAATCCAAGCCAAAGGTTAAAGAAAAACAGCTCTAGTATCAATTTCTAAATAAGATTTGAAGAACGATCCTGGTAATTATAATCTCTTAATTCCAGTCACTCGCCAGAGTAACATAATGGAGCTAATATTAAGAAAGAAAAATAGCTAAACAGCTAGAGGGTAATGGAACCAGGAATGAGGCAGCCTGGGTTTAAAAACCATGAGTTTTTCCAGACAAATCTGATTGCTTTTGTTTGTTCATTTGTTAGAATTACAAAATTATTAGTGGAAAAATCTTAAATGAGAAGTGTAATCAAGTTTGCTTGGCTAGAGACACTATCAGATGGACCGAAAACTGGCTGAAAGAGCATAATCAACAGCTAATAGGTGTCAGTGTAGCGAGTCATGGGGTGGGGGGAACCTCATGCAGTAATGCATGTTTCAACGTTAAGTCAGAGAAACAGCAAACAATGAGGACAGATGCAAAGGGACCTAACGAGGACAGAAACAAAAACAGCCTGAGATGCAAGGTGGAAAACTGCATGCTGCTACACATGGGGACTAATCACCCTACACATTTTCACTCATTGAGGCAGGGAAACCTGGGAAGGGCTAATGCTGACAGAGAGCTGGGGGGGATAGCGAACCGCAAATTAAACAAGAGTTTGCAGTAGGACCTGGTTCTGGGACCCATCCGCCAAAGGCACCCTGTCACGGAGGTAGGAGGCATTAGTCCCCGGCTGTAGCAAGACTGTGATCGCACCTAGAATAGGGTGACCTGAACTAGGAACTTTTGGACCAGACAGATGCTGACAAACGGAAGAGACTTTTGAGAGGAGCAATGAAAACACCCTGGCGGCTCAATCCTTTGCCTCAGTTCTGGCTGTCCTAAAGGAGAATAAGGACACAGGCCTCCTCAGGCGGTGCAAGGCTAGTATAGCCAGCTCTACACCACGCGTTCGGCCCTCCTCCCTGCAGGGAGCGTGCTGGGGTGGAATACATAACACTCCACCAGATCCTCAGTCCCACAGAGTGCAGGCAGCAGCACCCTGAGGTGGTTTTAAATGACGCTGGGCGCTGTTTCTGTCCTTGGCCAGCCCAGCCCAGGAATAGGGGAGTGGAAAAGTGGCTGAGATCCACCTTCCCTCCACCCCCTCAGCTTCCTCTTGGCACAACAGAGGCCTCAGCCCAGAGGCAGGAGGGACTGATTTATGAGGAAAACTCTGCATAGTTTGGCTCTGAAACTACTGGGGGGAGAGGGCCTGCCTGATAATGAGCTACAAATATTGAAGGGTACAAAAGAAAAAAAAAAAAAAAAAACATACGCAGGAAAACAACTTATTTTCCAAGGTTTCTCAGCACTCCCCTGCTCCCCATCTGGGCACGTCCCCAAGGTGCCACAGCAGGAGCTGAGCTCTTTAGAAAATCCAGCCCCAATTTTGGGTGCTGGGCCTTTTTCAAAATCTGGCCCTTAGGCTGCTGCAGGCAGGTGCGTGACCAGGAATCACACATGCAATGAAGAGAGGGGAGCGCTAGGTTGAATCGCAGGAAACGTGCTGCCGATGAGCTGTATTAGGCTGTGGAACAGGGGTTCAGGGGAGGTTCCCACGGTTGGGACTTTTAAGCTAGACTGAACAAAGCACAAGCAAAGATCCTGCGGGGTTCAGTCCTTCATGGGAAGGAGAAGGGCTGGATGAACTAACAGGTCTTTTCCTCCTCAAACTGATTCTGTGATTTGCAGTGTGGGTTCCCTCACCAGCACAACGAGCATTACAGAAAGGGAACATTTAAGCCCGAACCAATAATCCCCCAAGAACTCTCACCCATTCAAAACAACTGCGAAGGCGGAAGAATTCTATGAGCAGATGTAGCCTGCCCCCTGGTCCCATCTGTTCACATCAGAAAACCACCACGCAATCTGGCACAGATAGCGATCTCTGCTCAAGACAGACCCTGGACTGGAATAGCTGGATTGTTGCAGGTCAGGATTGCAGAGCCGTGTGGAAAGCGTACATAGCATCTGCCAGTAGGACGGCTGGCTAAAGTCAGAGCTATCACGCCCTAAATAGCTAGCAAAGTCTTGGGAAAATAAAGAACCTGTGTGAGAAGTTTCTGCCTGCCAAGTCTCCCCGCTGAAGGGGGAGCATTAGGGACATATCTCCCAGCCCCCAGCAAGCAATTTTCTCCTATCGATTCCTTCTCCTCCATGACCTCTCCCCTCTGCAGCAGAGTCATTACAGGGCTGGGTCAGCAGCAAAATGACATACCTACCAAGTGGAATTGTCCGGCTTTGGGAATAGGAGGCAACAGAGCAGTTTCCTGGTTGGCCACAGACTTATGTGAGCCTGGGCAAACTACTGTGTGCTTCTGTTCCCCAGCTGTAAAATGGGGCTGGTGGCACTTCCCAAGGGTGTGGTGAGAACAAACATTACCCGTTGTGAGGTTCTCAGGTACCGCGGTGATAGGGGCCATATATCTAAGCAGCTATCTTGCTTGTCAGCCAGCTCTCCCTATACACGGGGGCAGCCTAAGAATAACCGCACCTCTCCGTGCCTTGCCTTTCCTGTACAAATGCAAGGTGCCGCATTCATTATTAAAAATATACTCAGCAATCTTTGAGGACAACCTGGCAATACAGAGACAATCAAGTGGCCTCCCTGCCCTTGCAAAGTAACTCGATTCACATTATTTCTGAGATCAAACTATTAATAGGTGCTCCCCCTGCTTTTCTATTGATTGCTGCTGTCAAAACCTACCAGCAATGTTTTATTTTGAAACGTCTTTCTTTTTCTTAATGGGTTTTCTTGTGCTGGTGTTTGCGGAGTTCTTACTACCCTCTGGGAAGGATAAACATCAGGGATTATTTTAGGCCTGTATGACCTTGCTGAACAGTAACATGACTCCTCTATGCAGCACTGAGCGCAGACTTGGCAGACTCCGGCTGTAAGGAAGTCTTCTATTGTGCAGACTTGCTTAGCTTGTGAAGCTAAGAGTGCAGCTTACATGCACCAAACTGTTACGAGACTTTAAAGAAAGCAACTGACTCATTTTTAGAAAATCAAACGGGATCACAGACGGAAGTAATAACTGGCCTTAGAGGGATATTGCTGAAATTTTACAACCATGTGCTTGATCCACACTTATGATTAAAGAGAAAGAAGATAGTAAATGGCTTCTTTGATGATGGAAAACAAGACATTGTGTGCAGCTTAAACCAGCATTCGATTTATGACGGATTTTTTCCCAAATCTTTATAAAACAGCCCAATGCAATGTCTGAGGCAGTGTTCTCTTTTAAACTAACAAAGCCACATTTCACATTCCTGACTGTGTGTCTTGGTTGGCCAACAGCAAATTCTCTTCCTCTAACAAAATGATTTGTTGCAACAGAGACTGGGGTAAGCCGCAACAGCTGTAAATCTGAATTCTGCTTCTATGCACAGGCCTTCTGCACCTGCAAGTGAACTTTCTGCTTGGTGGCTGAAACAAACAACCCCTGCAATAAATGGATTTATTAGCTGTAACATGTTGGAACTACTGCGGGGCCCTTGAAACATGTATGGATGGAGTTACGAACTACTGAAGAGTCACTCAGATTGTAATCTCCACAGTGTAATATAATTATTTTCATGCTGTTTCCACAGAGCTTGTTGTTCTTTTAAATGTCTTCTTTGATTTAAAAGAAAACAGCAACAAACACACACTCAGTTGAGCGAAGCCCTGTGGCCCTGATTTGGCAAAGCACCCTATTCAAGAAGCACGTGCATGGCTTTAAGCACACTTTTAGATCCACTAGAGTCAATGGAACTTAAACGCTTTCCTAAACGGGGAGCTGTATTAAGACAGTATAAGGCAAGAGGGGCCTGATCGCTTGTCCATTGAATTTTATGAGAGGATCTCTGCATTGATTTCAGTGGGTGTTGGATCAGGCCCTAAGGCATGCAGGTCTACATGCATAAGCTAAACAGCTAGGACAGAGTCCTAGCCTCTAGGGATATAATACAGAGGGACACCAGAGGACATAGGAGACTCCACAAGGTCCACTTGGCAGAGGTGCATTTGGTTTCTCCTCTTAGGGAGGGAGGGGGTTTAGATGCCAGTGGGCAGCAGGTGATATGGCCTCCAAACTCTGCAGCCTCTAGAGACATATGGGAGAACGGAAGCTGCAGTACTGCTGCTGTGGTGCAGTCACTGGACACTCTGCCTAGGCTCAGGGAAACCTCCTGCCCTCTGCGGGGTGCGCAGAACCAAAGCAGGATTTCATGGTGCTCCCAGCAAGTGGGAGTTAGCAGTCTGGTGGACCACAAGGCTCAGTAGGGAGTATGCTAGCGAGCCTGCATGCCCCTGGCTTGATCCACACAGCCCAGTCTACCACAATGGGGAATGTCAACTCTAGCAAAAAGAATCAAGGCCAGGTTAGGTATGTTAACTAACCTCCACCAAACCACGACCTTTCTCCTAGCGTGGCTGCATTACAATAACTTCTACCTTGGCTAGGCAAGCCAAAGTGTGTTTTGGGGGAGCCATTATGTACCTGACCTACTCAATCAAGGCAAAAGGCATCACAATGAGTCCACACTAGGGAAAAGGTTGTGGTTAGGTTGAGGTTAGTTAATTCCCCAATTCAATCCCAGCCCATTGTTCTAGGGTAGACAAGCCCAATGTGGCTTCCACAGAGTCAGGGAAGGAGGGAGCATGGAGGGCAGATCCTAACACAGGTCTACTGGATTTCATTCCCCGATGCTTGAAGAAGAATATGTAAGCCCTGGAGACCGTCATTTGGGGCTGGGAAGCCATATGAACCACTGCAGTTAGCCCTCATCTTGTGTCTGTCCATGGCTGGGCGTGAGCCACTAGCTACTCTGTATATGCTAAGACCATTCTCCCATGGGGAAGAAAAACCAGGAGCTCTGGAAGCTGACATCCCAACTTTCTCTGACACCCAGAGTCTGTGTTACTACAGTAGCACTGTTACTACTACTGTTACTAATACCCAGAGACTGGGTTACTACTGTTACTATTCTTACTGACTGCACCAGCTCTTCCTGCAGAACTCTTGGCAGACCAGGGTAATGGAAGGAAGATGAAAAACGAAAAGGTTCTAGGGAAGGAAACATGAAGGTTATGGAGATGAGCAAGAACTACCTAGGAGAACGTGCATTGACGACACCCGGATTGATCTGGAGGTTAGCGCTCTTGATTTAAAGCCGCGTATCTGGATGGCTTGACTCTGTACTCAGGAGCACCGTTCTCTTTGGAAGCCAGTGGCAGAGATCTGCCCCCTAATGCCAGTAGGAACATCATTCACTTTAGCCCCCGAGTTATCTACATTCTATACATATGTGGTGTCTATTGCTGAACAGTGTCAGGCAAAATTTTCTGCTGGTATAAATGAGAGAACCTCCACTGAACTCAGTGGAGCATCACCAATTTGGCCTATCTACATGAGAAATAAAGACTCAGGAAACTGAGGTTACAGAAAGGGTGATTTACCCTAAAAGAATGACTCACAGGGCAGTTTCAGTTTCCTGAGTGAAACACGTTTCTTATGACCCTCCTTTTGCTCTTTGTCACAGACTGCATCCCAGACTTGGCAGTCTGAGAGGTACGGTTACAAATACTGAAGTTCTCATTAAGTTGGAGACTCTCTGAATGGGCAGCGACTCCAGCTCTGGCTGGAGGACTTGAATTTGTGTTCCAAAATGTCACCACCACAAAACAGCTGATATTGAAAGAAAAGGGAAATAAGGAATATATAAAAACAGTAACAACAGCTCATCAACTTTAAAGCAAAACTCAGATTCTTTGGAGCAGATCCTCAGCTAGAGTAAATAGTCATCATTCCACCGAAATCAATAGAACTGTGAAGTTAATCAGGTGAGGGTCTATGGCTTTATGTTTTTTTATCCATTTCAAGGTTACTCTCCCTTTGATTTTTCCCTCTCTCACACACACATCCCTCAACAACTGTATACTTATTTGGAAAACTCAGGCACTGAAATATTTGGAAACTTGATTTTTAGCTAAGCCAAATACATCTTGCTAAGTACAGCAAAGTACACAATTTTAGGACTTTGTCCAGTCCTCAGTGAAGTCAGCAGAAGGCTTTGTCATTGCCTTCACTGACTGCAGCCCCTGGACCCAAAACTCCTCAGTGAAAACCATGAGTCAGATAGATAATCAATCACCATGGCTCTGCTGACACCAATGGTCCTCATGAGTTCTTTCACATCATGACAGAAGCAGTTTCAGGATTTACCCTATGAGTGAAATCTTGGCTTGATTGAAGTTAATGGGAGTTTTGCTATTGACTTCAATAGAGCCAGATTTTCATCCTATATCCTTATGCCAAATTCTAAACAAAAGTCATTCAGACATGGTTTCTTAGATCAGAATTTGTTTTAGAAAAATTAACTTTTGCAAGTCTATACCCCTATTTTATTAGCACATTTACATCATCAACCCTGGAGATGTGCGTTTTAAAATACAATTCCTAGTGCATCTTTTTGTCCTGTTTGGAACAAAACAAAAATTAAAAAAAAGCAGCAGTATTTAACTGGAGGAAATGGATCTTTAGGGCCCCAAGATGCACTCCCAAAATATCCACACATCTATGTAAAAACAGGGCACAGCCGATCACATTAAAGGAATGCAGTCAGCAGAAAAGTCATTATTTAAAAAAAAAAAATGCTGTGTGAATAATTCTTGGATAGATTTTTTAAAACCTAGGCCCAGATCCTGCAGAGACTTAGGTAAGTGCTTAACTTAGGAGGCAGTGTTCAAAGGGGATAATGCACTGGCCTTGCACTCTGGCATCTTAGGTTCTGTTCCACTGATTATGCTGGGTGACCATGGGCAAATCACTTTGCTGCTTTTTGCCTCAGTTTCCCCTTATGTAAAGAGGGGATAATGATACTGACCTCCTTTGTAAAGCACTTTGAGAACTGCTGATAAAAAAAGCACCATATCAGAACCAGGAATTATTAATTTTACATACTGTGAGTAATGGGACTACTCACACAGTGTGCAAAGTTAAGCATGTGCATAGGATCAGAGCATTCGTTCACATTGCACTATTTACACCGCTTATTTACTTTTTGCACTTCATTCAGCTGAGATAATGAAAACAGTCTTGTCTCTTTCCACTTTTGTTTCTGGACTAGATCAAAGGCTTTAATGGACTGGGGCTCAGCAGAACTTGAAGAGCTCCTTTCTGTGCAGATACAGGCAATTAAACAGTTCTGTTGGCTTCTAGGTGGGATTATTTGAGATCTTATTGTTTTCACTGCTCAGAATCCAGTACTTAGGAGGAAGCAGAACAGTTTTCCAAAGAGGAGAACCAAATTTTTGTTTGCATCTCACATATTTATTGAAAGGCATTCTTAGTGAAGTGCACTCTCTCTAGCTCCCTCATTAAAGCAATCCTGTGCTTCCCCCCTCCTCCTTTGAATTGCTACACGGCTATATAGTCCTGGAAGGCTTGCTCACTCACACAGTTGTAATAAGTCAAAGCAGCTTGGCTTGCTGCCCAACAAAACACAAACTCCCCTGAAGTCTCCAGCTTTTCCATGGCAACATCACAGTCACCAACACAGCAAACAATCACTCCAGTCCATTCTGCTTCTCCCCTTGTAGCACCGAGAAGGATATCATTGCACCCAGCTCCTGGACCTGTACTAATTATCATCCATGAAAGGAGAGAGAGTCTGAGATCAAGTTACCCTGTGCTCCCAGCTTTAAAGGAGATCAAAGGAAGGACCAGACATAGAAATACTGAACACTTAGATGTACTTTTTCTTAAAAAGACAAGACTGGTGCCATATGCCCAGCATAGAACTGATGAAAAAATGTATGTTTGCCTAACTATGTTTCTCAAGGTTGAGAGATTAACTTACATCAGCAAAACCCTGCTGCAGTCTGTGACATCTGAAGGCCTGATTCTTCTCTCACTTACCCGCATGTCGCTCCATTGGGCCAGATTCTCACTCCAATGGATATACTCCAGACCTTGACAGTGCAACTGATACCTGCCTCTGACTGACTGATTTCAGTACTATGACTCCTGATTTACACAGGTGTGAGAGCTTAAGCAGAACCAAAGAGCCTGGCTTACCACTGCCTTGAACCTGATGTGCTCATTTACATCTGTGCAACGTGGGGTTAAAATGCCACTGGTAGCATTTTACATCCACTTTGCACAGGTGCACATGACTATACAAGCTGCAAGGCCCTGGCAAACCAGGCCTATAGGGCCCCAGATCTCATTTCCACTATAGCCCCTTTATACTGCTAGATTCCCTGTACCTTTAGGCCTTGTCTACACTACAGTTAGGTTGCCACAAGGCAGCTTATGGCTACCCTCATCTCCCTGTGCAAGAGGGCGTATTTCATGCTTCACAAAATGGTCCCACTTCTTTCACTGTGTTTGAAAAATGGCTTCATTGTTACATGTTCAAACTCTGACTCCAATCTGACGTTTAACTTGGTGGGTCTGATTCTTATTTACATGGTCTCTTTACTGTTCTGGCACCGTTGGAGGCCTTGGAGTGGGTGTAAATTACACGGACCAGAGCAGTGTTGAAGGGGTCTTAGTGAGAATCAGGTCTGGTTTCCTTCAACAATGGACCTAATTCTCATTCCCATTAAGGCTGCTTGACACCATTCCAGAACTCTAATGGGGCCATAAAGTGGGTGTAAAGTTGTTTTATACCCACTTCAGGCTGCCTTTACAGTGCCCATATGCTAGGCCCATATCTGCTGGGGCTAAGGCTGACAAAAGGAGCCAAGAATAAATAAACTATACACAAATGAAAACAGTGTTGTATGAATTAGCTAAATTACAGTGACACCCGCTTTGAGGTGCATTTAAAAAAAGCCCTGTCACTTCAACATAATGACAACCCCAAATTCGGATCACATCCCCACCTCCTTCATCCTCTAGTCCTACTACCAAACCACTCACACACATCACAGAACTGACCTGAAACCATTTCTGAAGTACCCCACATCAGTAAATATAGTGCTGGCAAAAGATGCTAGAAATCAAAGCTCTGAGATTCACATTAGCTCCTATACGAGTGCAGCCCGGGCAGCTGCCATGCAAGCTTCCACTCTGCCCGACCAATGTACTTCAACACCAACCCGGAGGAACAATTCAACAGCCAGGAGTCTACCCACTACCTAGCCTCTCTGTTGACACTGCCAAAAAGGATGCCGGTAAGCACCAACAGCTCGTCTTTTTTTAATACAGACTTTTGCCCAGAAAGAACAGAAGTGAGCCCACCAATATATTTCACACAGGCAACTGAACAGCTGTTAATAACCCTTGGCCAGGACCTTATGTTAGATTCTGACTAGTGAAGGACAGAATCCCCCTTGCCTCTTTATTAATCACCAGGAGAACCAAGTCACCCATGTGAGTCAGATTCTGTCATCCTTACTACAAATGGAGCCCACTGGCCAGTGTGTGTCATGCAGGCTCTTCTGTGCCTGAGCCCCACAGGATATGACTCTCTTACAGCTCTTAATCAAAAAAAGTTGTCTCTTTAGTTCAAGTTGCAAAGGCTTCTGATTTGATCCCTCTTGGCTTTTAAGTACTTGCATACTAAGGTAAAATGAACATGAGGAAGGGTGGCAGAGTTGGGGGGTTTTCAGTACATCTATCTATCTATCTATCTATCTATCTATCTATCTATCTATCTATCTATGTATTACACAGTGGTTCAGTGCTGACTTCAGGCCTGAGTAATCATAGCGAAGTAAAAGTCTGACTCCTCCAAGAAAATTCTTTCCTAGTATTATATGTAGCCAGTTTCAGGATTCAAAACAAAATTTCATTTAGATACTTAGGGCATGATCCAGCTCCCCTTTAACTCCATGATGAAATTCCCAATGACTCAAGCGGCCTCCGACACGATCAAAACTGTGTTTTGAGTTACCTTATAAGGGATAATATTCACCAATTTGGACGTAATAAGGATGTAATTCCACTGAGGGATTCCAGTGACATCATAACCCAGGAGAGAGCACCGATCAAATGGTTTATTAACCTGAGATGGAATTTCAGCCTTCTTTCCATATACCCAGGTAGAATGTGATTCTCCTCTCACGCTGATGGAAATCAAGAGTTAGTTGGGGTTACACATGTGTAAATCTGGGAAGAAGCTAATCAGGCCCTGCATGGATTCTCTCCAGTGTATCAGGTGAACAGGGACCATTTCCGCATCCACAGCTTACCCAGAAACAACCCGGCTGAAGACGGTCAGTATTTCAGGCACCCTTGCACACTTCAGTACCAGGAGGCTGGTGATTCCTGCAACTTCCACAGCTGCACTGAGGGAAGAACTCCTTACAATTCTCCCAGCATTGCTACACAGGAAGAGAAACAATTTAACCCAGGATAGGGAAATGAATTAGGAGTTCTTAATCCCACCCTCCTGCTTTACGGTGCCACCTCTTCCCACTCCAGAAATAAAATCGAGGCTTACATTTCCAAAGATGCCTTGGGGATGCAGATGCTCAGTTCCCATTAACCGAAGATCTCACCCCCATTTTTCACTTTTATGTATTTCTATCTTCTGCCCCCTCACTTTCTGCGTGCAGTACTTACTGTTAGATTATTTTCTTTAGGTTAATTGAAGGGTGGATTCACCAGCCAGGGCAATCCAATAAAATCTAAATGTTCAAGTTTAGTTTCATTTCACTTTCCTCAGGGTGTGTTTTATTAAATAAACAGAAGCTGTGAAAGGCTTAAATTAAAAACTACTTCGGTTTTGTCTACACTAGCATTTTTGTTGATTGGGGGTGTGAAAACACACACACCCTGACCGATGTAAGTTTCACTGACAAAAATAACAGTGTGGACAGTGCTATGTCCGTGGGAGATACTCTCCTGCCAACAAAGCCACTGCTGCTGATTGAGCAGTTTAATTATGCCGGCAGGAGAGCTCTCTCCCACTGGCATAGAGCGGCTACATGGGAGACCTTACAACAGTGCAGCTGAAGCGGTACAGCTATGCCGCTGTAAGGTCCGCAGTGTAGACATAGCCTCAGTGACAGACTTCCCTGTAAAATGGGAAGGCAGAAGACACGGCCTGCAACAACATTCCTGTCCCTGCCTAACAGGCAAGAAACCTGTATCTGGTAGATCACGTTTATTCCTAATTATGTGCCCAGTAACTAGAGCTCCTAGTTTTAAGGGGCCAGAAGAGGTGCTCTGGGATGCGCACATGCACCCAAAGTCCAGCAGTCTGTCACACTCAAGTTTTTGAACCCTTCAGCCATATAAATATTATGCATCTCTCATTATTTTAATAATTTTATAAACTTCTGCTTAAGGGATAACATCAAGTCATTTGGGCTCAATATTTATGCTTTGTAAAAGAAATCAATGGGAAGGTTTCCATGATTTAAAAAACATTAACATAAGTGAAAACAGGGGATCATTATTTTTTTAAAGATGTCAGTGTTGTTTTACCCACACATCTGCAGAGAACTAGAAATAAAAGTGAAACTGACTATAGCCCATTTCCATCGCCCAAACTGACTAAAATCCAGACGGTGCAGAAACAGTTTGAATGGGGGGAAAACAGCTCATTAATATTATTTCAATTTGAATAATCAGATGTACTATTAGTAACACAGCGAAAGCACTTCTTTTTTATTTTGCTTTTTTTCAATGTGATTTTTTTTCTAAACAGCAGGAGTATTATTAAGTCATTTGAAACTACTCAACAACCAGCACATCAGCTACATCATCTCACGGTCTCTTCTTTTTAAGGAGGGTAAGTGCGAGTCTATGGTCTCAGCAACCAATCTGTGCAGGCAACCCCTTACCACTGCCGAGTGTGGTGGAAGTCAGTGGGACTCCACAAGAATTTGCCATGTGGAACACTTTGAAGGGTCATGGTCCAAGACTTTTAACTTTTCCTTGTCATTCAGATTATAAACATCAGGCCTCATTTCTGTGTCTCTGCACTGCGTTTCTACCAAGGCACTAATATCATTCCTGTCATTCCTGGATAACAAGGTAATAAAAGCATTAAAAATGCTGATACTTTAGATTAGATAAAATAGATTACAGAGTGGAATCTCTTCACCAGTTTTGAATGGAGGCATAACATATGCCTATACAGCAACAGTATAATCTCTTTAGTTTTGTATTCTAGATCACTGCTAATATAACCTTGTACCTAGACTGCCAAATATATCACTGCTGTGCACTGGGCTGGACTGTATCAATGATTTTTCTGGCAGTAATCCTACATGTTATTTTTCTGATCAGTAATCCTACATATTATTTTTCTGATCAGTGTGCCGTTCCATTTGGAACCTATTCTCTAACGTGACTTCTTGCTTCCAGTATAATTGTTATCCTTACTTTGCATATGTTTAATATTTAGTATAAGCATCTAAAACCTTGGACAGACACTTTTAAAAACAAAAGTAAAACAGATAATGAACTAACAGTGCGGTTGTCTACTCTGCATTTCCGACTTACTGCAGTGTTGCTAAGGCCTAGCATTCAAACATCACGAGTCAGGCCCCCCAAAATCATGAGACTCGATTAAAAATCAGAAGTTTGAGGTTTTTTTCAAATACATTTTGGGTTCATTTTGTCTTATGGTTTCTGAGCCTCTAGGATGCACTCAGGTCTCATTTTCAAGATTTCCCCCATAACCATGAATTCCCCCCATAACCATGAATTCTTAAGCTAAGACTATGGACTCATTTCTGCTCTCAGTTATATGGGTGCATCGCCATTGGGACATAGGCCCTTCTCTGTCTTTATTTCAGACTGAAAATTAGGAGCCTAAATACCTTTGAGGATCTGGACCCAAGTCACTTTTGAAAATGGGATATCACTTCCTAAGTGACTTAGATACTTGAAATATTACCCATTGTCTTCAAACTGAGATGAGAACACCTCACCCCTTTCTCCTTTAGTCGGACAGTCCTTGGGGCCTGGTGCATTTTCTTCTGTATCACTGTCTGTGGAGCTTCATCAATGAATGGATGCATCACATTAATCAAAGGCACCTGTGATCAGACATGCTCAGCCAGGCATCTCCTGACTATTTTATTTGCCTACATCCCACAAACTGACAGTCATAGAGACTGCACTGAATTTGCAAGAACATTTTAATTCTCAACCTTAACGTGTCTTCATTTATTTTTAATTTGCCAAGATAATCCGCACATCAACAGGAACGTGAAACACAGTTTCTTCTCAGATGCAGAACTGGGATAATGGCAGGTTGGTTGGGCTTTTTTTCAAAACCTGGACAGTTTGAGGCAATGAGTCTATTCACTTGCTTAAAGGCAGAAATATCCTTAAGTACCTTGATGAACCGGGACCGTAAAACCAGATTCTCAGAAACTGTGCTATGAGAAAAGCACGTAGGCATTTAAGCATGTGCTTTAAGTGTTTTCCTAGACGCAAGACTTTTCACGCAGTCATGTGTGTGCTTTAGTGGTATGTGGTGAAACTCCAGCCATATGAAATCCACAATCTTAATGTATATTAATACATTTTTTTGCCCTGAATTTCTTATCATGATGAAAAAAAAACACACCTGAACTACTCCCACAGAAACATTTAGCAAAAGGGAAGGATTGCACATACAGTACTGTCATTAAATGATCAGTTGAAGGAAATACACAGGAAAAGAGAGAGAGAGAGAGGAAATAGGAGGCAGAAAGGGAAATGTTAACTGGCCAGGGCGAGAATGGGGAGACACTGTTATAGAAGAAACATTAGGAGAGATGAAGAGAACATGTGGAAACCATGTGTTCAACAAGTCTGTCTTAGACTAGCTCAGAAGAAAAACAACATTACAAGGCACTGTCAGGAGCATGAAAGGAGGAAAGGCAGGGGGAGACCCCAGGTGAAAGGGGAGGGAATGTGGATAAAGAAGGACAGCTTAGGAGCGAGGAGCAGTCAACTATGAGGGAGGGATCTGAGGGTGGTTTTTGGTAGGGGACTTTCTGATTTGTGCCAAAAGAACTATACTTTCATTGTGTGCTTGGAGATTCAGGTACATACAGTACATCCTGGGAGTAATGTATCTTAGAGCACCGTTATGGAGTATTTCTGTAAATAGACCTTTAGATACATGGGTTATCCAAATGCATATATATGAACTATGGGCCAAACAGAATAAATACACACCCAATAGAGAGAGTTTTCAGAAGGGATGTTTCTGACTTCACATGCCACCATGGCATTAATGAAGTGACTAGAATTTATCAGGTATAGTAAATATGCCTGTTGAAGGTTTTATATATGTGTGTATATATAGAAAAAATTTAAAGCACATGATGTTTACCCAACAGACTGGACTGACTTCCTCTGAGCTATTCTGGTCTACCCTGCAAATATGCGTGTTAAAAGTCCTTATGAAAAGTAGTTACTGTCTATGTGCAAAATACACTTTTCAAAGCTAAATACCTCCGGTTACAACATTGTTGGTTTCTAACTACCAAAAGTGACTGGATCATGTCACAGAGTAATTCAATGCCAAATTTGATTTTGCAACTCAAACCTGTTTTTCAACTATACTGGTGGGAAAAAAGTGTGTCAATCCTTTAGTGCAAATTTCTGCTCTGAGTTATTCACATCCATGCACCCACACTGAAGTCAATCGGTCGTGGAATATGACTTAGCACAGAGTCCGTTTTGTAAGTTCATAACTTTGCAAAAGTTAAAGGATTCTTGTAAAGTCAACTTGCAAAAAGAAAAAAAAAAGTGTTCCCAGCTGTTGGCCATCAAATGTCAATTCAGTCAACAGCAAACGTTCACAACTGTGTTCCAGCCCCTGAGAAAGAGAACTTTTGGTGACACAATGACACAGCCTGAACCACAAGCAGAACTGCTATCATTATAAGGATTATATTTAATATTCTACTTGAAAATTAAGGGTCAAAAACCCATGACCCTCTTTCTTCTCAAAAGTTGGCCAAAAAGTATAACAGAAACTGATTATGTGACTAAACAAAGTCAATAGGGAGAAACTAAAGAAAGAACTCAACTTGTGAAAATGGATCACCAGGTCAATTGCTGGAATCTACTGGGGGGGTTAAACAATCAGAAGGAAAAGTGAAGGCATGGATATGAGGTTAAGATCAGTTGAACTGTCAGTTAAAGTAGAAAGTGGCTTAAAAGAGAAAAAATATGTGATTGTGTTAAGAAAATAAGTCAAACACCAATAAAGATGCTACTTACTTATTAATTTATTATTATTTATTAAAATGCACAGAGCCCCCTCTGAGCACTGGGGCCCCCTGTGTTAGGTTTTGAAAAAACTCAAATGCTTATGTACATTTTCATTTTACACAAGAGAAGCTCTATTGACTTCAGTGTGACTACCCAGGCATATAAAGTTAAGCACATGCATAAATATTTCCATGATCACGGCCATAGAGATTGACTGCCTCTGTCTTGAAGATCATGCAATATAAATAAATCTCTGAGAATGCCACAGAAACAAATCCTTTCGTGAGATGGAAATCAATACATTTCTCTGCAACCATCTCTGATTGTACACTTACATATATTAAAATTAATGGGAGTTTTCCCATGGACATGAATGGGATCCAGATCAAACCCACATTCCTGTGGAAATCTCTCTAGCAGTAGTTTTTTATCTTGAGCCTCAAACACCTGCCAGTCCCTATGCAGTTGTGTACTCTCTCCCCTCTCCTTGCAAGCAAATAGGATAGAGGCTTAGGGACCTTGGTCTTACAAGAATATTTATTGCACTGAAACAACTCTTGGAACTATTATAGAGTGGTTGACAGAAAAATGAGGGGCCTAAATTCTAAATAGGTGACTGATTATTAAAGATGCTGTGAATGCATCTTCTACTGAAGTATTGTAATGGGAGTTGCTGATTGTTTAGTGCTTTAAAAATTGGGGTCAAGATTCTCAAAGCTCAGATACCACAGTGAGGAAGGCAGTCTAATAACCTACACAGAATAGAATAGAATAGAATAGAATAGAATAGAATAGAAAGGCAAATGCCTAAAATTAGCCTTCTAAAGCCATAGTTAGCTTTGTAAATATGTTGTCTGATTTTCAAAAGTGATAAGCCTAAACTGAACAACCTTTATGGCACTTTTGCCAAATGTCTTTGAAGTGACATGAGTGAAATCTGGTGGATTGGCTCCATAGAAAACAACTGCTGCTGCCAACAAGGTCTTTTCCTTCAGGGCTAATTATTCTAATAAGAAAGCAAAAAAAATAAAATAAAATTACCATAATCAGGAGAATCATTGAAAATTCCCCAGTTCGGGGTTCAGCTCTGCACGTTAGTGTGAAGCCCTAGATTCTCAAAGGCATTCTTCCCCCTGACTTAACATGCATCCACTAAACACCTATGCAAGGGACTGGGGAAGCTGAGCTGGAATTAACCCCTTATTCACTTACACCAGATATTGCTTCCACAGCCTATCTAATAAAGAATTTGTTCCACCCTATATTCACCTCCCCTTTTGCACTGTCATACTAAGTCAAACACAACCGTGGGAAAGGATGTCATAGTGGCCCTGCTGATATGCAGCACGGTCTTGTTTGCTCCGAAAGATCCTCATCCGGAGCCTACTGAAGCGAACGGAAAGCCTGGATCAGGCCCCAAGAGCACACTGCACAATGCCATGGGCAGCAGTCAGACACAACTTTATCAGAACTGACATGCATCCTTGTGCAGCGAGCACAAAACAGGCCCGTCTCCAAGACGTTTTCCAAAGGAAGGCTATTGCTGTTGAATAATTAATTTTCTGGAGACCTGCAGAAATTAACAGTACATGCTTAACATGGTGACCATTATTCAGCAGACAGTGCGCACTGCGTTCAGTAAGGCTGCTTCTCTCCACCACTGTTACCATGACTATAAGAAACCAATTCTCCCATTGTTTACTACATGCTCTTGATAAGTCATTACCACTCTGGCCACAGTTTTGCCTCCAGTCACATTTCTGAAGAAAGAAACCACCAATGCAATTAACTTTCTGTTCAAGACAATCCAATTCTAAGGCTTCGTCCGAATAAAACAGCAGCGCACAGTGAGGAATGAAAATAAATACATATCGCAAGTGTCTCCTTACTGTTGATTGTTTACTTTCTGCATGTTTTATTAGTAGACTGGGTAAACGCCATGAAAAATAACTGTCATAACATGCTTCCACGCAATAAATAATTTACTGCAAAAGCATCAGTGCTAGATGCTCAACAGTCACAAGTAACCCCATAACAGTAAACCGGTGAGCAAACCATGGAAGGAAACAAAACTGGAAAAGATTTCCATTTGGAAACTCCAAGAGATTATAAAAAACAACGGTAGTTTTTTTAATTATGCAGAATACCTTGCCAGTGTCCTATAATGAGATTAGCACATAATTCACCAAAATATCAGTTAGATCTGAATCCCTGCTCCCTACACATCTGAAGGATCACGTATACGAGGATGACCCCCTTATGGCCATGTGTGCCAGTTACGGAGTGCATGGCAATACAGTGCATGACCTCTTTCGTTCAATGTTACGCAGGTGAGTTAGTTACCAAAACTAAAAAGTGACCCCAAAGCTTTTGCGAAGTTCTCCTTACGTTCCCTACAGGTCATGGCACACAAAACAAAGAAATGATTCATGGGGCCTGGACTGGGAGTCAGGAAATCTGGACCCTATTCCCAGTTTTGCCACTGATCCACTGTCTGACCAGGAGCTAAGCACTTCACCCCTTTGCGCTTCTGTTTCTCCTCCAACCACTCGTCTGCCTTGTCTTTTTAGACTTTGGAGCAGGAAATGTCTCTCATTATGTATTTGTACAGTGCCTGGCACAACAGGGCCTTAAATTTGATTGGGACATCTAGCCAGTATTTTAATAAATAAAATAATTACAATAACAGTATTGGCTGGGGTACCATATTAAGGCCTGGAGCATATAAATGCATTTTATGACAGCAGAGAGAAATCAGTACAAAACCTCTGTAATGGTTTATTTGCTGGTGCCGTACCTTATTGGTTTCTCGCAAACATCAGTTAGGTTTCTGATTTGCAGCAAGTGCATGTTTTTTTTTGTTTCCACAGCAGGGTGACTGCTTCGCCAGTAATCCCACTGAACTTACTAATGGCACATTTCCATTCGTCCCAGCTTTTCCATGCCCATATCCCACCAATGCCAGTTTCCTTGCTATGCTGCTTCTGCATGGATCCAAAGCTCAGCAGAAGACCTGACAAGAATGGTGCAAGTCAAACGACCCACGGTCACAGGCATAGTAGCGGGTGAACTCCACAGAAATCAAACCCTTGGGCGGTCAATGTTCTTTTGGTGATTTTTGTGGATTTGAAAAAAAACCTATTTCTCAAATAATTTTTTTTATTGTTAATTATTTACTTTTCAGAGAATTTCTCCAAATGTGGCTCCCAGCAGCAGCCATGAATCCGCTCACAACACTCCCAGAGTGGAATCACCTCGCTTGAGCAGCAGGTAATGTGAACAAGCGTGAAAACACACTGCCGCCAGCTGCCGCTGGGGAATGCTCGTCATGCCTAGCTGAACCGCAGCTGCCTGGGGTATGCTCGTGAGTCCCCTCCCACTGTCTGTCACTAGTTAGCACAAGTGCTGGGCAGCAGCACTGCATGGAGGCAGCCAGCTCCAGTAAGAAAATAATCAGAGGCAAAGCAGCCAGCAAGCCGACAAATATGCAACCAAATACACACAAATGTAAACAATAATTACTTCAAGGCTTTCAGATGAGAATGTCCCCGCTCCTCTAAAAAGCCTCAGCTTTCAGGTTTGTTTGTTGGTAAATAACTTTATAAACCTCATGGCCACGGAGAAAAGCTTGAAAATGTGACCTGAGTGAATCTTGATGGCACAGATAAACAGATAGCAAATAAAAAAAAAAAAAGGCAAATTTGGTTATATTAGAAAAACCTCCTGATTTTTAAACCCATCTCCTGATTTTTGGGAGCCCGACTCATCGTAGCTGAACGTTTGGGGTTGATGACTCGTGATGGGGAAATTGATACGAAAAGAACTGATGTGATTTATCCCAGCATGGTCTAGTGCAGGGGTCGGCAACCTTTCAGAAGTAGGGTGCTGGGTCTTAATTTAGTCAATCTAATTTAAGGTTTCGCGTGCCAGTAATACATGTTAACATTTTTAGATGGCCTCTTTCGATAAGTCTATAATATAGAACTAAACTATTGTTGTATGTAAAGTAAATAAAATGTTTAAGAAGCTTCATTTAAAATTACACTAAAGTTAAAATTCAATTAAAATGCAGAGCTCCTCTGGTCAGTGGCCAAGACCCGGGCAGTGTGAGTGCCGCTGAAAATCAGCTCACATGTTGCCTTCAGCACCTGTGCCATAGGTTGCCTATCCCTGGTCTAGTGAATAGAGCCCTAGATTGGGACTCAGGCAAAGCATTTTCTAGTCCCAGCTCTGCCTCTACAAGCACCTTCGGTGGGGAACTGAGCATTCTGTGTTTTGCATAGTGTTGGCCCTTACATAATAATAATGATTATTAATTATAATTCATTAATTATCCCCATGCCAACTCTCCAGTAGCAAATGGGAAGCCTTCCCTTAGCAAGTGTGGGGAGATACATCACCAGTGTATGCTTTCAGTTACAATAAAATCCAGCCTTTACGGTTGCTAAGATGTAAAAGTGATCCAAATATCAACCGGTACAATGTAGGGTGACCACGTCTTGATTTTATAGGGACAGTCCCGATTTTTGGGTCTTTTTCTTATTTAGGCCCCACCCCCGTCCCAGGTGTTTCACATATGCTGTCTGGTCACCTGAACAATGCGGGTTTTCTGAGTCTGCAGCTAATACAGATGCCTCATTCACTGCTCAGAGCTCTTTTGGGCTGCAGCAGAGCAAAACAGGTAAGACCCCTGTCATTTCACTGCTCCTAATCTGAACTCTTTGGAAAGCACTGTGCTGTCAAGAATCACATCAGCTTCATCCTGCTGCTCTTGGCAAAGCTATGAGAGGCACCCGCTGGAGAGGGGGACCCAAGATTTGGAGACTGGGGAGGGGCAGAAGATCCAAGGCCTCATTCCTTTCTCCCTCTTGACAGAGGCCACACGGCTGGGGGATGGATAGAGATTCATGGGTTCTTTGTAAATGTAATGTGCTCTACTGAAATGACTGTTAAAAACCTACAGTATTGAACACAGGCTTATTTAACCATCCTCTAATTCTATTACACTTAGCTAGTGGGGATCCCACCTTCATTTATGCCTTTGGCTAGTTAGTTTAGTCTTCTGGCTAGTAGAAATTTTTCAAGTCCTGATCATTTGTAAACTCTAGTACAACTTCAGACCACGTATACCTTCCTTTGCACTTCGGCAGGCAGCCTTCCTTCAGGGTGAGGGGAGGGGGAAAACTTAAGGTTGTTAAAATAATAATACTACCAAGTTAAGTCAAGGTTTTGGAGAAGCCGCTCATGTGACTCAGAGGAGCACAGTCACCCTTTCAAGAGTTCAGACTTCCTCACAGAGCAATTTCCATTTCGCTGGAGTCACACTTCTCAGCACAGAGGAAACAGAAGCATTAACCACTCTCCTCTGCTTGGGTAGCGCACACCAGGGATCTGAAGATGAGTAACAGCCCATGTGTAAACCATGCTGTGAAATACAGTATAAGGGCCAATGGAGGCTAACTATCCAATTCTTTTGCCTTGGCTGATTTGTCAGGACAAGTCACATTTGAAATCAGTTTTGCTACTTGATAGCGGCAGAAGCCCTGCAGGTAAAAACTACAACTACTAAAAAACAGAGGGGAATTCCATGCAAGTTACCCAATGGTGTAAAGGCTTCAAAGGAAGCAGGTGCTTTGGCTGGGAAGCTAGACCTGAACAAGTCTGGCCAAGCTTCTCAACTGGCAGATGCTTAGCAAGTGTAACTTATTCAACGTTTAATTAAAAATACACTTTATATGGCTCCCAAGGGTTCTCCTGGATTTTTGTTCAGAGAATAGTTGCACAGACAAAGCAGATTAAGACAAAAGGGGCCCAGATCCAATCTAAACAATGGTTCCCTGCAGGCCAAAGGGCTCTCTCAGCAGTGACTCAAAGCCTTTCTACCCACAAAGTGATCCGAACTGATTCATTACTGTCTGATTCAGATACATAAACTTTCCTTATCAGCACACAGCTGCAGCTCAGCAAGCTTTAAAACATCCAGAACCAGGGCTTCTCAATGATTAAAATGCTACCGGGGCGCAGCTATAGCACTTCAGTGTGGACACCACCTATGCCTACAGGAGCGATTCTCCCATCGGTGTTGTTAATCCACCTCCCCATGAGGTGGTAGCCAGCTCAGTGGAAGAATTCTTCTGTCAGCCTAGTGCTGTCTACACCGAGGGTTGGGTCGGTATAGCTACGTCTATAGCTATTAGCCAGGATGGGCAGGGCTGATGTACCTAGCCTCTGTTTGCCTGAAGCTGGGAATGAGTGACAGGGAATGGATCACTTGATCTTGTCTGTTCATTCACTCTGGGGCACCTGGCATTGGCCACTGTCGGTAGACAGGATACTGGACTAGATGGACCTTTGGTCTGACCCAGTGTGGCTGTTTTTATGTCTCTCAAGGGAGGTGGATTTTTCACACCCCTTTTTCAGATACATAGCTATACTGGTGTAAAATTTTAGTATAGACCAGGCCTCCGTGAAATGCCACCACTCCTGGGGGCAGAGACTGGCAACCAACTCTCGTTCACAGTAAGTAGCATAGAGATGGCAGGGAGGGGGAAACTTGAGGCTAAGGATACTAGGGTGAAGCACCTACTCTTACAGAATTTGCCAGAAAGTCTTTAATGAGGAGACCAAACCTCAGTATTTCAAGTGTGAATCTACCCTGAAACGTGACTTTCAAACCGGCATTGGCATGGTGAGGGCTCAGTGTTTACTGTCTCTCCGTGATTTCCAGCATAACCACCTGCAATAAAAGTTCTGCAAGCCAAATTCAGCTCTCCGTGGCAGTGTGCAATCCTATTGCCTTCCAATTACGTCCTCAGTGACACCGTGCAAACCCATTGCCATCCATACGTTTGCACAGGTGTGACTGATTGGAACTTAGTGAAGTAGAAGCGCTAGAATCCAGCACCCTTTGTTAGCTAAGTCCGCTCTACAGAGCTGCAACCCACGCAAAGTTTTTCTCTTTTTCTTTTTTGTCACTACGTGAGCAGATGGCACACACAGGGAGAAGACATGGGGAGCAAGAGGTTATTTCCACCAGTTGCTTTCCAAAGTAAAGAAAGTAATAACAATAAAAAATCCACAGGCAGTTTTCCCCCAGCAGAGAGGAAGAGTGAACCTAGGAAAGAATCACATCACAAGTGACAGTCACATCACTTAACACACTTGTGGCAAGGAGTTCAGATACCATGGTGATGGTCATAGGATAAGAACCCGAAGAGAACAGTAATGCCTACGAGCCCCAATGCATGGTACTCAATCCACACTAGAAAAACAAAGAGATGAATCAGCCCTGCTTGGATTAGAACCTGCAGTTCCAGAATCCCTAGGTATTATAAATCTACTGTTCAGACCACTGGAAAATGCCCTCCAGCACATAACTGTAACAGATATATAATGAAAACCAGAACAGTCCGGCTATTACAGTTTGCGCGGGGAAGAGTAACCAAAAAAGGTCAGTTCTTTAGGAAAAGATGGCTGTACGCAGACAGTATAATAAGGTCTCCGAACACTCTCCTAGAGAGGAAATTTGTCACTCAGTCAGATACAGTCACAGGGCTTCAGCCAACAAGTCTGGTCTTTATTCTCCAGTCAGAAAATATTGCTGGCAAAAATGCTTTATTAGGGTAAAAATATTTGTTTTAAACTGCTAACTGGAAACGAATTAATATCAAATCAAAAACCCAACACAGTTGTACTAATTCTTTGAACTGTTTTACACTTTCAAGCTAACAATTAATGTTTCAAACTTCATGGCGTGTCAAATATTTACTTGTGTGTGCCATCCACTCAATGCCCCTAAACAAGGTAGCTTTTCAATAATGTGATTGATTGTATATGGCCACTCCCAATCTTTCACTGGAGCCTGCTTGGGTGTGTTTACACTGCAACATAAGCCCAGAAAAAGAACTTGTTAGCAGACTATAGGTTTGTTAACCTAGGGCTTGAGGGTCTGTACTCATTTGTAACCTCAGAAGAATTGTTGAGCCTTTGGTCTCAACCTGGGGCTCCGTCATCTACACTTCATTATGCAGCCTGAGTCCAAACACCCATATTCAAGACTCCTAGCACCCTCCCAAAATGTGGCCACTCTATCCCTTTGTTTGTGGGAGAACTGGACTGTCCACCAAATGTGACTGTCCAGAGAACAAAGAAAGTCAGTATGTGGGACACTTTTGGTGGACTCCCAGAGCACATTTTCCAGTAGGACTGTATCTACACTGCAAAGTACTTGGGGTTGAATCCTGGGTCCCATCTTGACTCCGGTTTGGCCTCTCCACCGTCATGGGATCCTGAGACCCTGGATCCAATCCCTGGGTGATTTGTGTGTAAACAGAAGTGGGGTTTGGCTTGAGCCTGAGTTTGAACCCACTGAAGTGTAGACATACCTTTGCTATATATATGAAAATGTGACCTAAAGCATGTGGACTTAATTCACCTTTATTCATCAAGGACCAGCTGTTGCTCCCACTGAAGTCAAGGGGAGTTTTGCCACTGACTTGGATACCACCAGGATTTGTAACAATTTCTATTAGGATGTATAAAACAAATTACTCCCGAGAGAATTCTGTGGCACTGCACATGTGCAGAATTCATGGCCCCCACTGATATTTTCTCTCAGCAGAATATAGATCAGTGGTTCTCAGACTGGGGATTGCGACCCCGCTGGGGGTTGCAGGGCAATTCCAGGGGGGTTGCGAGCTGCCGACGGCTTCGGCAGTATTTCGGCGGCACCTCCAAACTCCGAAAAGCCACAGAGAGGAGCGCTGCATGTCCGCCAAAATGCCGCCGAAAATGGAAGTGTTCAATTCAGCAGCATTTCAGCGGACATACCCCCAGGCCGCGAAAAGACTCAGCAAATCAAAAAGGGGTCACAGAACAAACAAGTTTGAGAACCGCTGCTGTAGATTGTGCTGGAGAGGCGCTGCAGTTATACCTTTCACCCACCAGAGGCTGCTCTGGCACCAGAAGAGATGGCAGCCAGCCAGAGAGGCTGCATTCCTTGCAGTAAGGCCAGGTGAGGAGGCACCGGATGGACAGAGTAGGACACGAGGTGCTGCTTGGAGAGTGTGTGTCACAGACTGGGGTTCAGAAGGGCTAGTGAGGGGGAATGACTGGGGTGTGGGCTCAGGAGCTAGTGTGATGACAGCATTGAGCAAGGGGCTAAATGGGAGATGGGCTGCAGGGCCACATGGGGACAAGTGATGTGGGGGGCTGCTGGGCCAAGTGAGGATGGGGGTGGGGGTTAGAAACACATGGGGATGAGAGAGGGGGATGGAGGGTCACATGGGGATAGGGCAGGGGTGCAGGGACACACAGGGACCGGGGTAGATGTACCTGACTGAATGAGAGACGCTAGGGGGTCAGCTAGGATCTGCATGGGAGAGGTTTCCCAACTCCCTATCAATCCCTCCTTTCCCTCCCAAAAAAATCTGTTCCATATTTCTCTCACCCATACCCAGCAATCCTACAGGTTCACTCTCAGGCTCCTCCCCAGCAATTACTTCCCTCTCCCTCAGCTCCTCCATTATTCCTGACTCCCCCAAGCCTTTGCACTTTTTTGGAGGAGTTCAGGAAATATGTTTCTCTATTATAGTTTACATTAATTACTCAACCTTCTGTATTAATATCTCTAGTTAGGAATCTATCTGTCAAAAAAAAAATTCCCTGAATCTTTTGTTGTTGCTGTTCTCCGTATTGTTACAGAAATACTCGCTGACAGGTATTTTGAAATAATTGACCAAAATAATGGAAACTGGTGTGATTACACTGTATTATTTTGACAAATAAAATATGCAGAATTTTCAAATATTGTGCACAGAATTTTTAAGTTTTTGGAGCAGAATTCTCCCAGGATGTAACAAATGTAATGATCCAGTGTTCTCCAACAGAAAAACCATAGGCCTAGATCCTGGCTCATGCAAGCAGAAGGGCTATGCTGCAGCCTGAGTCCCCAAAAGTTGTTATGCCCATCTCAGGACCTCGTCTACAATGAGGGTAACTACCGGCTAGCTACACCAGGTACATGCACCCTTGCAAAATCCACGTGATTTGCACCAGTGCAACTTCACAGTTCATATGGGTGCAGTGTGTCCACATTTGGGGGTTGATTCAGTGCAAAAAATCCTCTGTGTGGATAACGCCTTAGCTAGAGCTCCTTTGTGAGATCATGGGAATCACCCCAGAGCAGAAGGTCTGCTGCCTTTGGAGAAGGTGAGGAGAGAGTTCAGTAGCATAACTCATCACATTCTGATGTATGGGAAAGCGGGATCAGAGGGCTAGTACCTAGGGTTGCTGGGACAAAGAGGGACCCTGGCCATTAAAAGTCTGGTCTGTGGAGCAGAGTGGCTAAGGCAGTCTCCCTGGCTGCCTGCCCTGGCTCTCTGTGGCTCCCAGAAGTGGCCACCATGTCTGGCTCCTAGGCTCAGGGGTGGCCAGGGAGGCTCTGTGTGCTGCCCCTGACCTGAGCGCCGGCTCCTCAGATCCCACTGGCCAGTAACCGTGTTCAATGGGAGCTGTTGGGGCAGCGCCTGTGGGCATGAGCAACATACAGATTCCCCTAGCCCCTCTGCCCAGGAACTGGATGTGCTGGACACTTCCGGGAGCCACCTGAGGTAAGTGCCGCCCAGCCAGAATCTGCATCCCAAACCCCCTCCCGCACCCCAACTCCCTGCCCCTGATTGGAAACCCCTCCTGTACCCTAACGCTCTCCCAGAGCCTGCACCCCCTCCTGCACCTCAAACCCCTGTCCCAGCCCTGAACCCCCTCCAACACCCCAACTCCCTGCCCCTGATCCGAACCCCCTCCTACACCCTAATTCTCTCCCGCAGCCAGCACCCCCTCCTGCACCTCAACCCCCTGTCCCAGCCCTGAGGCCCTTCCTGCATCCAAACTCCCTCCTGGAGCCCGCACCCCACAGGCCCTCCTGCACCTGAAACCTCTCATCCCCGGACCAACCCCAGAGCCCACATCCCCCAGTCAGAGCCCGCACCTCCTTCCACACCACAGCCCTCTGCCCCAGCCTGGAGCCCCCTCCGGCACCCTGAACCTCTCATTTCTGGCCCCACCCCAGAGCCCAAACCCCCAGCTGGAGCCCACACTCCCGCCCACATTCCAGTGAGACTGAGGGAGAGCATGTGATGGGGGGGCGGGGGGGCTCGGAGAAGGGGTGGGGAAAAGGCAGGGCAGAGGGCAGGGCAAAGGTGTTTGGTTTTGTGCAATTAGGAAGTTGGCAATCCTACCAGGACGTCACCCTTTCAAGCAGTGAGCGCACTCTGAATGACTAGTGGGGAACATGGCTTGTTCTCCCTAGCCATTCTATGGCTGGAACCCATGAAGGGCCTCCTTAGGCCATGTCTACACTTATAAGCTTACAGCAGCACAGCTGTCCCATTGACATAATAAAACCAGCTCAAAAAGTGGCAGTACCTATGTCAGTGGGAGTGTGTTGAACTGACCAGTCAACCACACACTGCCTTTGGAGACCAAACCAAAAAAACGAATACAGTACAGTCCTGTGTTAAGTGTAAACTACTACAGAAATAAAGGGAAAGCAGCATTTTTCTTCTACATAGTAAAGTTTCAAAGCTGTATTAAGTCAATGTTCAGTTGTAACGTTTTGAAAGAACAACCATAACGTTTTGTTCAGAGCTACACACATTTCAGAGTTATAAACAACTGCCATTCCTGAGGTGATTGTAACTCTGAGGTTCTCTTCTACTTGGTGTGTGATATTTGACTATTTGAATTTTATATCCCCCATATCCTGTCAGGGGATTTTGAATACCTCAGATAATGTTCTAAGGAGCGATCGGTAAGGAGAACACCCACTTCTATTATGCATAACAATGATTTAGAACTGGTGATTTTCTGTGTTCCTTAATTAGCTAGTCCTCCCAAAGAAGCAAATGAACGGAAAAGAATGTCTGTGTGTAGTGTCTGACACAAAGTAAGAAAATTAGTAATGTGCTATGATACCACTAAAACAATGCTGCTTCATGAGCCACCACTTCTTCAGAGTCACAATTTGGTTTGGGCATTCAAACATATCAGGGAAGTCATCCATTGCATTAGTAGGATCTAAAACCCCCTCAGAATGCAGGTATACAAAAACTAGTGTGACCATTTCAAATCTCTCTCTTCTCAAGGGGACATAAATTTAGCTCCACCCTGCAGTTAACTTTGAGCTGATCAGAGGGGATAAGAAATTGAAGCTAAGTACAGCATTCTGCAGCAAAAAGCAGGCTGACAACCTTTAACACAGTTCCACAAACAAGGGGAAAACCTTCTTCACTCAAAGAAGAAAATCAAAGTATTTTCTTGAGACTTGTTCTGTTTGTATCCATAGCACTTTCAAACAGCTGCCTCCACTTATTTCATAATAATCATCACCGCTAGTTAAAAACCACACTGGCCTGCTCATTGAAATTAGAAAGTGAGGCTTTTAGAAAGTACATGATTAAGCAAAAGCCTTTTATCATTTTAAAGATGAATGCAAAGCATTTAATTAACACTCACTGAAAAAATAAGATAATGGCTACTTGATTGTGATGGGAAATACAGAGATTTAATCTGAACACTTGGATCAGGTCTGAGTGTCTAACTCCTGTTGGACACAATGTTATCACATTTATGCTTACATCATCACCTTCTGTATGATGCTGAATAACATGGACCCAAATTTAGATCCACAGATTGTAGCGAATATCAGTGTTACATGAGAGAAACAATACCGGTCCCATTTTAGAGTACATTAAGTATTAAAAAGGCGTGTGTGCATGCGTGTGTGTGTGTGTGTGTGTGTGTGTGTGTATACGAAGCTATTTTCAGTCATTCAAATAACAGCCATCACTGTCCTTCTTTGCGTGTTTTTCTAGAGTCATGGTAGAGAGGAAAAGCAACATAGTACATGCTCCAAGAACAAGGCAGACTCCTCATAAAAAGTGTAGTGAGACTTTCCTCTTTTGTATCTAAAACACTCAGGCCTTACACTTTCCAATGAAAAAAAAATCAACATGTCTTTTCATCACGCCATTTACAAAGTGGCAATATCTGTAAAACTCTTGCAACTTTGCTCCATAAAACGTGTCCTGTGATGACAGCAAATAAACCCTTTCTGAGTCAAATTCATACTTTAAACACCAAGTCTGAGAAGCAGTTGTTTCTCTACCCAATATAATTTTAAGAATTCATCATATTTAAGTGTTCGCTGACCTTCAGAATTTAAAGCTAACCTAAACACACACACACACACACCCCTTTTCTCACTGTCTCTCTTTACACTGTACAAATATTGACTAGGTGGAAAAGCAATAGCAACAAACTATTGCCCAGAATTAAAATTGTTCTTGCAATTGTCTGAAGCCCTGGACAATATGTTAAAATACACCAGGGGATCATTTAATCCACTGGGAATATTTTTAATGCTGCTTTTGTCCTCTAACTCAGTAAATATTCATTTTAACCTTTTAAATTTTGTTTTAACCATTTACTGATTATGTATTTTTCTTAGAGCTGACTTGAGATGGAAGTTAAAGAGCCACCACAGAGCAGACACAGAATGATACCAGAGGTATCTTCTGTGTGTGGAATTATGACAAGTAATACTAGTTTGGAGGGCAAAGTCACATGCTACTTTGGGTCAAATGCATACATATAAAATGATTACAACCATTCAAAAATCCGAAAGATTAATAAATCAATCTAGATACTTGCTTAACTTTGCCCATGTCAGAGACTATTTAGCTGTGTAAAGTTAAGAACATGTGCAAGTGTTTTCAGGATTGAGGTCTACAAGTCTGATCCTGCAACAGTGAAGTCCATGGGAGTTTTGCCACTAACTTCAGTGAGTGTAGGATCAAGACCTATGCGTGCCTGCATGTGTAAAAACATAAGAATTGCCAGATTGGAACAAAACAATGATCCATTTAGTATGGCATCCGATTACCAGGAGTGGCTTCAGAAGAAGGTTAAAATGTAGCTATATCCACATATACAGAACTCTATCTAGACAATAATATTTTATACTACATTTTTACACTTTAGAAACACTTGTATAGCTTGTCATGCCAACAAAGCCTCATTCAATTGAACTGAAATGGAGACGTATATGTATGGAGGAGATTTTGCTGGCTTGTTCTTTTTACAGATATTGATTTATATATATACATGCACATCAGCTTTGGAAGATCCTATTTGCCCATTCAACCAGTGCCAAATTCCCCCACCAGCATAAAACTAAATTGTGGGTGAATAAATGTCGTGCCCTGGGCTGGTATATTTTAAGTCCACCATGAATGGCCGGGGGATAGAGGTACAGTACACACATCAGAAACATACGTCATCGTAGTGGCAAATAAAGTTCCTTTGCAGGAAACAAGAAGTTGTGATGAGCGGGCTGGAGGCTTTCGCCACTGACAGACATGTCATTTTGTACATATGCCAGTAAACACAGGAGACAGCAGGTTCCCACATGTTACATAAGTGCACTAGTAGCATCTGCTGCCCAGGCACCTTGCATTGGTGGCATCCTGTGCTCACGCCCCATTTATTCACACTGTCCACAGTAGTAGCCCCAGAGCCTATGCCCTCTGGGCTGACAGCACTGGATGCTCAAACACCTGTGCCAATGGCCCTCAGTATCCATGCATTCTACATCACTAGCACCTGGTACTCATGCCCTACACCAGTGGCACTCAGTACCCTCATCCCATATTGCTGACACCCTGTATGCCCCATACCAGTGGCACCCAATGTCCTGTATCAGAGACACCCAGTACCCAATGTCCCATACCAGTAGCACGTATTACCCGACATCCAACACCAGTGGCACCCAGTGCCCCATACATGTGGCTCCGAAGTACCAAACTCCAGACACCAGCGGTGCCTGATGCTCACACACTCTGCAGCTGTGGCACCCATGCCCACACACCGACCGGACCAGTGTCTGTCCCTGCCCCACTGGCACCAGGTGCCCACCCAGGGGTGCACAACCTGCAGGTGGCGCTGTGATCTGAAAGGAGACAGGATCTGACTCACCGCAATGAGGGCCGAGTTCCTCTGCCCCGCTTCGGCCGCTGAGCCCGGCTGCTGCTGCTCCCCGTTGATCCCACTCCTGCCCCCAGCAGCCCCGTTGCTGAGCAGCTGCGGGTGATAGTCCGGCGGCGCGGCGGAGGGAGCCGGGCCGGCGCTGCTCGCCCCCTTGCTGTGCTTGCCGCCCTTCCTGGCCCCCTGGCCGTGCTGCACCAGGTTGAGCAGCTGCAGGGTGCTCTCCCGCTCGCGGTCCGAGCTCTCCGCCCGGCCCCGCTCGTAGCGTCCCTCGCAGCTCTGGTGGTGCTGGCGGCAGACGGCGATGCGGGCTCGCAGCCGCTCCACGATGGCGCTGTGCACCCGGGGGGCCACCGAGCCCCCTCCCAGGAGCCCGGCCCCGAGATCCGGGGCCTGGGGGGGAGCCGTGTCCCCCATCCTGCCGGCCACGCTGCGGCTCGCTGCTCCGGCTGGGTAGCGCCTGCGATGCTGCCCCTGACAACGCCGGGCTCTGTTCTCACTGCCACATGGATGGGGACGGAGCGGGAGGGATGGGCTGGCTGGCTGGAGGGGGAGAAGGGAGCCCGAGCCAGGCAGTCCCCAAATCTCCCCCACCCCCACCCTTAGCAGTCGGGCTTGACCTCTCGGAAGGAGTTTGCCAGAGCTGGGGTGGGGGCGGGCTGGGGCCGACCCGCGATCGCTGGGTATTTGCCTACATAGAATTCAGTGCGAGAGGCGGGTTGCGTCCCAAACCGGCGGATGATCCTTGGCAGGAGGGAGATTAAACCAGATCAGAACGAGGGGGAGTGCGAAAGGCTCATGGATGCACAGAGCAAAAAACCCGGGGCCGGGGGGAGGAGGGGGAGAGACCTTTCTAAAGGGGAAGAGTCATAAAACAAATCAACCCACCAACCCACTGCCTCAAAACAAATCAACCCCGCAGACGGAGGGACTCTCCCTCCCCAAGGGGTGAAACTTGGCGGCTTTATTTCATGATTTAATGTGGGGGAGGAGGCAGAGCTTCTGTAAGGGGCAAGGTCTCCAGGGGAAGAAATGGCAGTGATGGGGCGCAGGAACTCAACGACGGTCCCTTGTTTTGGTTCGTTTTAATTTGGTCGAAAGGATTTTTTTTTTTTGATCAGCCTCCAATAAACGTGCAGATAAAGGGGCGGGAGGAGGAGGAGGTTCAGATGAGTTAAGTCTTTGTGTTTTCCCGTCCCTCTCTCTCTGCTCTCCAGTCTTCTTTTATTACTGTCTCCAACTGTCTGCTGCTAATATTGTAGCTCCTCTAAAAAGAAAAGAGATGGATCCCCGGTTGGTAACAATGTCAGTCACTGGACTTCCAGACCATGCTTTACTTTCTATTAATCCAGCCACTGTGTAAAATCCGTATGAAGTGTTTATATCCACCCCGGCCCCCCAAGCAATAAAAGCAAACTAAGAACGTAGGCAAATATCATCTTTAGCACATTTTCCCTTATACTCCACGCTTCGCTCCGTCCGATATTTTAGTTTCAAGTAACAATCCCAAGAAAAGCACGAGAAAACACACACACACACACACACACACACCCCTCGATCTTCCGAGCAATTATAAACGATAACGAAACTTACAAACTTCCCGCATTTCGCCCCCAGAGCAGTCCACTGATTTTCCTTTGTGTTTTTGTATAGTCCATCCCCCAAACAGTGGGTCTAGGTGTTTCTGGTGCAGGGATCAGCGATGACTCTGTCGGATTCCCCCACTTGATAAGTGAAAAGTACCTTGTAGGAACCCTTTCTCTTTCTTGTCTGTTGTTAGCTGCTTTACTGATACTGGCTCACTGCACGGGGGTTACGGGTACACACAGGCTTTCATTGTGCTCGGGAAAGACAGATCGGTGGCGGAGGAGAAAGCGTCTTGGGAAGCCCTAGTGGAAGGCCGCTGTCACGGCAGGAAGGAGTAATAGGCACGGAGAAGAGGCAAAAGAGAAACACGAAGCCTCCAAGCGGCAAAGGAGGTGAATGAAGAGAGAAGCAAATTCTGAACTATGATCCCAGTGATTTATTTGCATGGATGGAAGCCGAGGAAATCTCCCTTTCCATCCCCAGGTTTATATGCTACTTCTTCCCTGGCTCCGAATGGCCAATAACATCTCTTATTCGTAGGGTATGCATTTCCCTCCTTCGGTATATATATATCTTTGTATTGCCTAATCATCCACTAATTATATTAAGGCACCCTGCTTACCCTCCTGCCCCAGCATCCAGCCCTTTGTGAAATTACTAGGAGTTTCACAGTTAGGAACTCTTTTGGCAGCAGGATTTCTCGGCAGTGTAAGTGCAAAAACAAAAGTAGCCATGTTTGTGCAATGCCCTCTGTAAATAGCCAAGTAGACCAAGGGTCTTTATGGTCAAGGCTGGGATTCAGGAGCTTTGGGTTCAGTTCCCAGCTCTGACACAGACTTCGTATGTGTGCTTGGGCAACTCATGTAGGCCCAGGTCTTTATATGCCTAACTCCCATTCAAAGAAGTAGGAGTTAGGCACCTAAATAACTTTAATCATCTAGGCTCTACTCTCTGTTTCATTCCCCCTCTGTAAAATGGACACATTAGTATTTATTTTGTCTGCCTTCTCCATTTAGGCTATAAGATCTTTGGGGCCGGGGCTGCTTCTCATGCTCATGATTGTCCAGCACCTAGCACAATTGTACAGCACCTAACACATTCTCATTTGGTACTACATTGTGCAGGTCTCACTCCCGTCCCAGACACCTGCCCCTTTTGCAGTATGAGGGAGACCCTGACACTGTTCACCTTATTTTCTTAAAAAAACAAGGAAATTAAATGTAAAAAACAATATTAATGCAAAATTTAGGTCACAAATTTAAATGCAAAAATTTTAAGAAATGAAAAAGTTAAGCTTCTCTTATTAGGTCTCCCACATTACATAGTCAGATGGTTAATAGTGAAATAGGATTTAAAATATATATTCTAAATGTATGCAAATTAATATTACTTTACAGAGCATGTTTAAATTTTGACAACTTCTATTCACTTACCATTACATTAATGTAGTCTTTTGAATTCTGCAGTGATCAATTTAAGTAATATTAAATCAGAAATCTAGAATTTTATTTGATGGAATAATGTTGTAGTGGAATCAAGATTTTGTATTATTTTAAGAGGTGCCATAAGTTCCTCTCCACTCTGCAAAAGGTAACACATATAATAATGGGAAATGGGGCTAGCTGGGAAGGCTGCTAAGCAGTATACATCTTACCCACTTCAGTCAAACGTGTTTGGGGCTCTCCGGGAATTCTCGCTGGCTACAGAGGCAGAGCTGGGAAGGAGCTGTTTATTCTGTGGGGCAGTGCTGCACTACTAAACCCCATGTAACCCTTTGGAGCAAGTGCCTGTAGGGTTCTGAAATACCTCTTTGGCCACAATTCTCACCAGCTTCTTCCTTTCCAGATACCACAGTGCTCCTGGAGAAACCCATCCACAGCCTTAATTGCATTGTCTTACCTTTGACAAGGATATCCTGGTCTAAGTCCTAGGAGTTAAGGCCAGGCTTTTTGGAAATTGGAGAAAGCCCTCTCAACCTCCACAACTGCTTAAAGTGTTCTGTTGGGAAGTACATGCCACTACTCTGTGCACATGTAGTAAATAATGGCTAATGTCACTGCAGCTACTGATCTGCCTTCACCCTAATGCCTTGCTCTGCTCCTTGGTTTTGCTCATATAGGAGGAAGACTGAAAGGGACAATTGTGATGCACAAGAGCTGGAATGTGCAAGTCAGTAAATGAGGTGTACCTAAGCCAGTACAATCCACACGAGCCAGTAAAAAGTGTAATTAGACGCAGATGTCTCTCTCAGTTTTGCCACCTGATCTGTCAGTCTTCTTGCAGCATTTTCAGCCTTTCCTTGCTGTGTGGTGGGTTTCTTGCCAGAGTGATAATCAATTTGTTCCTGTACTTCCTCTACAGTAAGGTGAATATTTTTTTCCTATCATGCACCAAAACAATCTATTTTTTAAATGAACTCCCTTTTTATTTTGGGTGGGTAAAAATATGAAGTATGTTAAAAAAATAGTACAAAGTAGTCATTAAAGGTATTACATGGTTTCTAGCCAACACAGGAGCAGACACATACCTAAGAGGAATCTTCCCTTACTCTATGTTAAATAGTAGTTATTAATCATTCTTTTTCTTGCACGAAGGAGAAAGAAATGGTGAAAAAGGTGCAAAACACATTCATTTTTATTAAAATACATCCTCTGTTTTGTCCGTGTAGCTTAACTGAATAGGTGGCAGTAGATATCTTCCATTATGCAGTACACAATTATATCTGTTTCAAAATCACTTTCCACAGTTGTTCTTTTTAACAATGACGTGCTCAAGGGTTTTAGACATGAACAGTATAAACTGAAGCATGGTAAATGTTAGAGATACAGAAAACCTCTTGACCGCTAACAAAATATGGGGTGGAAAAATCAGTGTCATTATCCACTTTTGCAAAGGAGGTTAAAGATACAAGACTTCTCGTTTCAGAAATTTATTCATCTGCAAATATGAAGACTATTAAAAATGTCAAAAAAAGTTGCATGGAAGGAAAAGTAGGATGTAACAATAAAGTGGTACTGTGTAATAATTTCACCTTCAAGTGTTAACTATGAATGCCTGTGGCACAATCATAACTGGTGCATGGTGTGCATTTGACAAGGTGGTGTGTAATGTGGTACAGAGGTTTTGTTCTTGTGGTGCACTGTACAAGAGACTTGGTCTTCCTAAAAAGTGATGTGATTGCGGCCAAGTCTAGTAGGATTTTCCCCAAGAGCCTGATCCAAAATCATTGAAGAATATAAGTGCCTCTCCCTTGACTCTGACAGGCTTTGCATCAGTCTCTAACTAGCAATGAAAAAAAAGGGGGGGAGGGAAGCAAGTCATCACTGCAGAAAGCAGAGTTACTCATACCTTTGCCGAACATCTTGTGGGATCATATATAAGTGCTAGTAGGGGAAAGGGGGGCAACTGGGTATCTACCAGAGGTAATCTGGAGGGTGATTAATGTATTGACATATTTGGCATACACATTTTATTCTGACAATATGCAGTTAGTGACATGAAGGACCACTGGAACCTATGTAACTGAAGTATACGGATACTGCCTGTGAATAGATCGTGTACTTAATAGGGATTCATTTTACTGTGTTGATTAAAAAAAATAATTTTAACCTCAGACTATCCTTGAAACATGCTCAGCCATAAAACCACCATTCCCAGGGTAACAAGCATGTATAACCAGAGGAATATTATAATACTGAATACGTAGCTCTGTTAGATTGTAGGTTCTCTTCATAAGTATGATCAGAACAACAAAAACATTCAGTTTAATATCTGTTCCTGTGTAGGGTATAAACAAATAGCTCAACAAAAAAATGTCCTCTTTCCCAGGAGGTAAGAACAGTGAAGTAATTATCCTCTTCCACAACTCAAGCAAGAAAGAGCATCATTTACCTTTCCCCTGGTCACTAGTCTCTCTGCTCTCCCACTTCCCACTCTCTGCTTTCTATTATGTGCAGCAAGTGGAGCAAAGGGTTAATGTCACCACATCACTTAACTCTTCCTAGATTTCTGAAGATCCAGAGGAGAGAAAGTTGGGTTAGGACTTTACCTGGTCCAGAGAGGTACTACATCCCATCACATACACTAGTAGACACAACACAAACAAGGTTTTGCACACACCATTCCACCTGTCAGCCAGGCAATTACTGCTCATATTTCAAGTCTACAGGGGTCTGTTGCAATTTATACTTTCTATTGAAGTATTCCTACCCCAAAAAAAGGTTAATTGGGGCTTACTATCTTTCACATACTCTGCCATTGATCTGGGCATCAAGTTTCATTTCATGAATACATAGGTACTTGGACACTAGTCTTTTTAACCACACAGGAAAATTCGAGTGACCTAGGCATAACAGAAGGTTGTTTACTTCATAAAACATCTTTAAATCACTATTTTGACATTTAAAATTAAGGGGTATAAAATAATATGCTGCTTTTTCTTTTTATATGTCTGGCAATTTACAGGCACAGCTACAGACTTAAATACAATACAGCGTAAGAAAACATACTGAAAAGACTTTGGAGATATTTTTGTGGACAGGTGGATATCACAGCTAATTAGAGATATTTACAAAGCTTCTTTCAAAGAGATGCACGACCACTTAGTCCATTTTCTCTTCTTGAAAGAAATCTGCATCATTCATATATTCTTCCAGATGATCATATCTCTGCATATAAAATAAAAACCATGTCAATTCATCAAGGACAGCAACTGAATTAAACAAATACACTGCTTGTTGTGCCAGGCTTAATTCATAAACCAGCAGCAGCACTGATTTAGAAGCAGAGAAAACCAAAGCCTATTTGGTAAGCTTAGGTCTACTCAGGTAATTTGTCCTATACTGTTTCATGAAGCTTTAAGAAACTGAAATAATGAAGAAAAACTGATCCTGATACCGAAACACTGGCAGCTTACCTATGAAATACATCTCACTAGCTAGGCATACGTGCATCATTTACACAACTTTTTTTTTTTTGCTTTTAACTAAGACCCCAGTTTTGTAACATGTAGCACATGAACTGACTACTGCAGCAGCACATAAATACAAGAATAAAAATAAAATAATATGTATTATATCGTTACTTATGTTACCTTGTGCATTTTGTTATGATGTTAATATGGGCTCATTTTGCCAAAAATATTTTTGCTTTAAAAATTAATTTTAAAAGGGTCCTATTATATCCACTGGAAGTTGCCCATTTACAGACAAGCAAAAATGGGTCAATTCCAAGAGAAAGGTGACCTGAAAGTCACATTTTTAAATGGTCAAAGAACCTGAATTTGAAATCCAGTGGATGAAAGTCTAACAAGTATGTAAGCTGGAAGTATTTTAAATGGCCCAAGCAAAGCCCTCCTTTGTCTCTGATTTACACTCACCCTCCAGTTTAAGGATTTCCCTCCTTTGAGTCAAGTTACTGGGCCTTTCTCAATAGTCAAACTCTCATATTGCCACTATTAATAAAAGTTGTACAGGCCAAATTCCATTATCAGTTACACTTGTGTAACACTGTTGCCTTCATATTCTGCTTTGAATTACACCTGTGCAAACTCAGAATCTTTAACGATAATTGGAACCAAATAAATTAATTTTGCTGGTGCTGTGGAATAGAATCCAGCTCCCTTATCTTACCTGTCCAGCAGTGCTAAAAAAAGAGTAACAATCAGCACGATATTTGCTTACTTTGGTTACTAAAATAAGACTGATTTGCAAGGAGCAGCTTTGTTCTGTAAACAGGTACTATTTTTGAGTCACTTTTTCAGAGCAGAACTGCACTTTATGGGAAGTTATTACAAGTCTTGCATGGCTGATGTCTACTTTTTACCATCTTGAATGAACTACAGTCGACCACAAACGCACAACTTCTTACAATTTATTGCTTAGTTAAAACAGACATTTTATTTAGCATTGCTGTCACTACCTCCTTTGATACAAAGGAATTAACTCAATTACAGATTCCAGCATACCTCCTGAATCCAGCCCTTCTCTTCCAATTGACTGAAAAGCCTGTCGACTGTGTCTTTGACTGGCTCATCCTGAATGCCGTCCACCTCTGTAACTGAGCAGCAGCGCTGATACAACTTATATTTAAAATGTTTCAGGTTATGATAAACCCTTGTACGATTTGCACACACGCTGCCAACCTTCAAAACCTATATAAAAGTGAACAAACTTGTTTTATGTAAGATAAATTAACATGAAGGAATGATCATCATGACAATAAAATGCATGACTAAATCAATTTAGTATTTTGAAATAATGAAGTAAACAGTCTTTGATACTATATGATTTACTGTATTTTATAAGCAATGTAGCCCCCACATTCTTTGCACTCCAGCCCTGCAGAGGCAATGACAGGTGATTCAGTGCTACTGAAGTTGCATCTGCCCCTGTTCCTCAAGAACCACTATGCACTGCTGTGCAGGAAAAGTGAAATGCTGGCAATGAATGCACCTGAGCAACTTTGTTACAAAATCCCCTGCAATGTTTACACTGATGTTTGGAGGAAAACTGATTAAATCCCTTCTGGTTTATACTTACTACCGGCTGGAGTCATAAGATGTAGCCACTTCAACATTTATAGAATTAAAATATATGAAACAAAGTCTGGATTTATTAAGAATAAAAGCTCCAAAGCCTAAAAAGCAAAAGCTATATCGGGGTCACGCTAAGGATGCATAACCATTTTGGACAGTCAAGAAATGAAAAAAAAAAATCTCCAGAGATGCACCAAATCCACACACATGCATATTAAAACTTTTTCCTCTTGCTAAAGCCTTTAGAAGAGTTTGAAAAAAATACTGGTTTTAAATATAACCACAAAATACACAGTCCACGTACGATGGCTAAGTTAGCAGTACTGTTGGAACCTGAACCCTTGTATTCTACACTCATCACTATTTTACACCTGGGAAGCCTCCGTGATGCAGACAGAGATGTTGCATGTGACTCAGTGATATTTACAGGTAGGCAAATGATAAGTATACATGCATATACACAGACAGTTATACAGGTTTTAGCTGTAGTAATATTACATACAGGCAAGTACACAGATACCTATTAAGTAGTTGGAGCAGATTTTATGCAAAGCTGGTATTGATGAAGAATGATTATGTTCAGGTAAACACACAGGTGTTATTAAAAATAAGTGAAATTCACCATGATGTAGGGATGACATATTAAAGTATTAAAAATGATTTTTTAAGTGGAAGTAACTTTTTATAATTTGTTTTTTACAACTAAAAGTTTACATAGTATAAGTTTGTTAAGTAAAAGTAGCTTAATAAGTGTTTAGATTTATTATTATTATTTGTTAAAATTGTTAAATGTTTAGATTATTATTGCCTTTTTAAAATATAATTTGTTAATATTAGATTATGTAACTTAAAATTGTACTATGTAGCCAAAAACAGCTTTTTTTTTGTTTGTTTTAGGGCATGCTTAAACTTTTGCAAGTAGCTACTTGAAATTAACATTGCAGCAATACATTGTAACGATGCATTGTTAAGCCACTAACTTTGCTTTGGGAGCCAAGCCCTGTAATTAATTAAGGGCATTGTTACACAATTAACACCAGGGTTTTTTTAAAGCACTGTAACCCAATTAACCCTAATTGCAAAGTAAAACAATGTAACTATAACAGTAACTAACTTAGCACTTAAAAAAAGAGTGTTTTAAAAAAATGCCACCCAAAAACTTTTATAACTTTTTGTAACTATTGTATGTGTAAAATTATTATTATACAAAATACTGTATGTAAAACATTAATTAGGAAATGTATGTAAGAGAGAGAGTGCTTGAACAATAAATAAATGGTTTAAAAGGTTTTAGCCTAAGAATGCAGCATTAAAGGGCTAAAAAAGGCATTAGGTGCCAGTGCAACCAAAAGGTGATAAGTGGAGAAAAACTAAAGACTGAAGGTTCACCCTATAAAATTACTAACAAGCACCTGGCAGCCACCCTAAAAATATTAGCATGACGCAGCAATTTTTATAAACTGGCATAAAAAAATTTTTTTTATAAAAACTGGACCAAAAGACTATAAAGTTAGAGTTTAAAGTTTTGCTGCCAGCCTACCAAGAGCTTTAGATGTGCATTTGATTAGAACTTTGCTTCCCACTACCATTACCTGTGTATAAAATACCTGGCCAGTATTTTGTCACAAGCAACTTCCAGGCTGGTAACTATAACAATTACCCAGAACCTGAATAAATAAATAAATGATTGAATAAATGTTATATATATATATGTGTGTGTGTGTGTGTGTGCGTATAAGGGTTAAGTAGTAATAGAAATAAGTAGTTAAACAACGTTGTTTGCTTTTTTTATTATTATTATTATTTTTACAATAAATGTGGCTTTTTGCCTTATCCCTCTCATAAAATCCTGCTTGCTTCTATTGGTATAACAATGAGACCCTTTGCATCCTTAAATCCATGTTGAGATCATTAGGGAAAGTTATGGGTGAGTAACAGTTCAGGTATACTTATGCACCCCTTAGATTCCACAGAATCATGCTAGCTCCACATAGGTGGGTGTTTTGAGTGGCTATAAGTTCACATCAGGAGAGAGATTTATCCAGTATAAGTGGCACAGAAGGGCAGGGACTGATACTTCAGACTATAGGTTGGAGTAAAGGGGCAGGAGATGGGGGAGCCCACAGCTGCATCTGGCCTGGGTTTTTCGTGGATTTTACCTTCGCAGCCCAGTTGCACTTCTCCTGCACACAGCTTGGGCAACTTGGGCTTTAGGAAAGATAAATAGATTTCATTTTATGGCAGTCGTTCTCAACAAGGGGTATGTGTACCCATGAGGGTACACAAAGTCTTCCAGGGGATACATCAACTCACCTAGATATTTGCCTAGTTTTACAACAGACTACATAAAAAGCACTAGCAAAGTCAATACAAACTAAAATTTCATAAAATGACTTGTTTATACTGCTCTATACACAGAAATGTAAGTATAATAATATATTCCAATTGATTTATTTTACAATTATATTGTAAAAAAATGAGAAAGCAAGCAATATTTCAGTAATAGTGTGCTGTGATACTTGTATTTTTAATGCCTGATTTTGAAAGCAGGTAGATTTTAAATGAGATGTGACTTGTAGGTATACAAGACAAATCAGAATCCTGAAAGGGGTACAGTAGCCTGGAAAGGCTGACAACCACTGCTTTATGGTATATACATAAGAGATTGACATTTTTCCAGTACAGTACAGTATTGTTTTAGTTTGAGGTTATTTGTCTGTTTCTTGGTGCAACAAGTACCTAATTGGCTAAGGCCCACTGCGCCTCAAACTAGAGTGTTTAATTCAAGCTGTGGGATTCGGGATCTTAGATTACATGTATTTTTGCTTAGCCATACTTTAACTGCAGGATTTTCTCTTCTCAGCCATGAAGTGATGATACATTTCATTGTTATTGCTAACATTTTGATTTTTGTGTGTGTGGCTTAAGTGTTTGCTTATGGTCTTTTAAACCTTAAGCAGGCTAGATTTTAAACAAAGTCTACATCCTAGTTCTTCTGTAAACATTTTGATACGTGACACTAAATATTTACCTGTGTGAGTAGTCCCAACTATTTGACCTTATTCTCCACAGGAGAGGTTGGTACTTGCTGTATTTATTTTGTTTGAAATTACTAGATAGTTGAAATTTAGGACTAATTTTTAATGGAATTCTCTACAATTCCTGTCATTAAATATACAGGGCCAGTTCCTCAGGTGATGTGAAGGAGCATAAGTTCAGTGAAGTGAATGGAAACACATCAGTTTAGGATCTGTCCCATGTGCAATAATTGCAAGTATAGTAGACTCTCGATTATCCGGGATGATCGGGAAAAACTTAATCCCGGTTAATTAAGAGTCTACTGTGGTGGTAGTGCCGGGCTGCCCTGCACCTTGGGGAGAAGAGGAGTGGGGTGTACCGGCAGCCCTGTGCCCTGGGGGGGAAGGGGTGCTGCGCCAGCCACCCTGTGCGGGGGAGGGGAGTGCACTGGCTGCCCTGTGCAGCAGGGGTCCCACCGCCTGCCCCAGTCAGCTCCTGCTGCTAGCCTGGGTGTAGGAAGCCCAGGCTGACAGCGGGAGCTGAGACCCCAGCAGGAAAACCCCAAAGCGGCAGCGGGCTGAGTGCTCAGCCTGCCGCCACTTTGGGGTTTCCCCCACTGGCCCTTTGCCAGCCGGGGTCCTGCTGCCTGCCCCACTCAGCTCCCGCTGTCAGCCTGGGTTACCTACACCCAAGCTGGCAGCGGGAGCTGAGTGGGACAGGCGGCGGGACGCCGGTTGGCAGGAGCCTGGGGGGAGAGCCCAAAGCGGCGGCGGGCTGAGCACTTAACCTGCTACCGCTTTGGACTTTCCCCCCAGGCTGCTGCCAGCCGGGGTCTCAGCCCACTGCCCGCCGGGGTTTCCTACACCCAGGCTGGCTGGGCTGAGACCCCAGGTGGCAAGGGACCAGCGGGGGAACCCCAAAGCAGCAGCAGGCTGAGCGCTCAGCCTGCAGCCGCTTTGCGGCTTCCCCTGCCAACCCCTGTTTTAGAAGTCCTGGTTAATCCGCAGCCCGGTTAACCTGAGCCCGGATAATCGGGAGTCTACTGTACACTGGTTTGAGGTCCAGGATGAGCTATGGCTGTGATTCTGCAACTGACAGCACGTGAGCAGACTGCTGCACCCACATGGAGACCCACTGTTTACCCACCCAAAACAAACTGCAGGATTAGGACTGGTGTTTTGGTCCCAGTGATATTGCCAAGAGTTCAAGACCAGAAACAGTTATAAAGTTTGAGGGCTTCAATCTTTATGCCTCAAAGACTGTAAATATCACTGAAAACCTAGGGAATCCAGCTTCACTTGCTGCACTATCCCAGAATGCCCAACAATCAAGAGCTGGTTTATGGATATTTATGGGGCAGCTGAGAATAATGTGTGTTGAATGTCCCTGTATTCACTACACATCTTGCTGCATTCAGCATAATATTTTTGTATTAACTAATTCAAAATCCTTTAATTTTTTCATTTTGCCTTGAAGTTTCCCCAGAATGGTACAATTTTAATATTACAGTCTAACATAATCTTTCTTGCTTAAAGAAAGTGAAATGTTTTCAGATATAAAGTGTAAAGTTACCAAAAGCTTCTTTAGAACTCAGCCTTGGAAAAAGTCTATATATTGCATTCATCGTACTGTTAATTGCAGAGATCTCACTGACTTTTTCCTAATGCTTAATTTATCTGTCTTAGCTGGCTCTACTGGCCAAACTTGTTATGCCTGTTGATGTGGAATGCACAGAGTGACTTGACCACAGAGCAGAAGAATAAGAAAAGGCACACCACAACTGTCATGTTTAGTCTTAATATAAACAATGGTATTACCAAGGTGGCAAGCAGAAGTCATAGTCCAGATAATAGGGCACATGGCAGCAAAGCAAAGTACTGACATCTATAATTCTAAACTACATGTGACATCTTGGCCTAACCAAGGAGGTAGGAAAGAAAAAGGCTGTGTTCAAAAACCAAAAATCATCACTGGAAACCTAAGTAAAATAGCAACCACACTCACTAGGTATGAAGAGAAAAAAATCCAGAGATCAGAGAAAAAGAAAACGGTACTTGTTACAATTAAAGAAGATGTGCTGAGGTGCAGAAGAAAGGGCTGAAGTGAAGTTTTCATCCTCTCTCTCTGATGCTTTTATATAGTTTAAAAAAAACCAACAACCACCCAAATTACACAATATCCACAATATTCATTCTGATCCACTGAGGCAGCACTGACTTTTCCTTCAGTTATTTCCCTGAAGTTTATCATTGTGCTGTTCTCTTGCAGTTGAGCTAAGTGCCATGAGAACAAAGATAGGACATTTGGGTCAACAGGCTGGAGATGTACCAGTGAGCAGCACCCATTACTGGCCAGATTATGGATCACCATGGGACCAAGGACATAGTGTAGGCAGCTGCCAAGGAGCAGCTGCTGTTTACTGTTGCAAAATGGAGCAAATCTAGTGTCACGTAACATTCGCTGGTTTGTTTTGTGGCCTCTGAACTAGACCATACTTCCTCCTCATTACCCCAAAGGATGCATTTTTGCAGGTCAGGACTGCATTTTGCAGTTCCTTAACCAGGTCAGGAACTGGTTAAGTGTTAAAAAAGAGAAGACAATCTAAGCGCCAGTCTTTTGATACTGAGTAGTCCAACCCAAACTGAGAAGAGGAACTGTAATGAAAGTAACTCAATATATTCAGCAAGGCACTGTATATCTGTTCCAATTTTTAACATGGTCTGTGCTCTTAACTGGGATAACAGGCCATCTAGGAGGTGCCCCAATAAAGAAGATTATGTTTGGTGACACATGCAAGACCTAGAAAGTGTGGAAACTTCAAAAGATTACTCTACTGAGATGTGCTGTATGTGCCGGATTAGTCAAAGTTTTGTCTCTGTATCTTTGTGAGCTAGGGATTTCATTCTAGCTACATGGGGGAGGGTTACTGAGCTTCATCCAGGAACTAAAGTCAGTAGCAGATGATTATTAAAGATCCCATGATAGATAAACTACTCCAGAGAAGAACTAACAAATTGCATATTTTGATTCAGGCTCGGCTCAAGAGGCCCAGCAGAAAGTCTGGATACAAAGAGTCAGCCTGAACTGGCTGAGTATTCCTTAAACTGACATGTGATTGTAACCAACAGGAAAAAAACCCTGCTGGATGGGTTTGAAGAACTGGAAACTTACCCATCTTCCCTATGGAAACCCTAGTAACACCTCCTAAGCTTATTATGTATATAGACCACAGGTGGCCCATCTGTGGCTCTGGAGTCACATGCAGTTCTTCAGAAGTTGATATGCGGCTCCTTGTATAGGCACCGACTCCGGGTTTGGTATTACATGCGCCAACTTTCCAGTGTGCAGGGGGGCTCACCGCTCAACTCCTGGTTCTGCCACAGGCTCTGCCCCCACTCCACCCCTTCCCACCCTGCATGCCATGAAACAGCTGATTGGGAGATGCGGGGATGAGGAGGCACTGATTGGGGCTGCCGGTGAGCAATGTATTGGCAATGTACACTGGTAAATTCTGGCTCCTTCTCAGGCTCAGATAAGCCATCCCCGATATAGACTGTTTATTGTTTTTTGGTATGTTAACGCTATAATGCTTTTATTCTAAAAATAAGTGTACTGCGTCTGTGAGAGTTGGCTGGTCATTGAGAGCATGAACTGTAGGTGCGGATTCAGCTCAGATGTGCTAGGACAATCACAGTGAACCACAGGAGGACTGAAAGCCTAAATCTCTGGTTTGGAAGCCCAGACCTAAAGGGACATCACCCACTGAGGAGTGATGGCTGGAATCCCAAGACATAAAGAGTCCCTCTTGAGCAGATGACAAAGGGGGCAGAAGTGCAGTTAACCCTGGAACAGAGACTTTTTACTGACTTTTTTCTGGTCTTAAACAAGGAGTTTATCCTTGTCCTGGATAATTCATTACCTTGAGTTTAGGTGAGGGTTTTGACGTCTGCTGTTGGAGATCCATGTGTTTCCCTAAGGCAGCAATACAAGATTTATGATTGGATCGTAACACACTCTACCCTGACTTTGTCCTCACAGGTCATTAGGATTTATTGCTATCCTGTGACAGCTAAAGCAAAAGAGGAAAATTAGATTCAGGGACTTGCTCCTGTCACCCTGGTATAGAATAGCCAGAATCTGTTAATTGTCAGGCACACTACAAGGCTTATCTATTTTCCTAGGTTTTCAGTGAGCTGAAAGTTATGGCCTAACTGGTTATTTGATTTGAATTTTGTGGACTGGAGTAAGTCTTAAAGCTTAACAAGCTGAATGGGATTAATTTCTTTATTTTTAAATATCTATGTAAGTGTCTAGAGCAGCGGTTCTCAAACTATTGAGAACTGTGACCCTTTTTCACTTTCTTCTTCGGCGTGGCGGACCCTTGTATGTCCGCTGAAAAGCCGCTGCATTGATTAGTTCTGCATTTGGCGGCTATTTTCGGCGGACACAGAGAACGCTCCCAAAAGCGCTCGGCACGTCCACCGAAAATCCGCTGAATCCAGAAGTAATCAATTCGGCGGCTTTTCAGCGGCGCCAGGGGCTTGTGATTCCCCAAGGGGTCGCGACCCCAACTTTGTGAACCGCTGGTCTAGAGCCTTAGGAGAGGGAATTTCAAATAAGAATTTTAGAAGAAAAGAATCAAGTTTTGCAATTTACAAATGACGCTAAAAATAGTGTTAAAAAATTGTTCAGGAAACTATGAAAGATATGGATTAATAAATTTCAGGAAGTTCCCTATAAAATCAGATTCAGGTATTCTAGCAGAGAAATTAAAGAAATATTGATATTCTTTAGAACAGTATTTTTGAAGTAGACTTCATAGAAGGTATAGATAAACTTGAGATCATGCATTAAATTTAATATTCATTTTCCATTTTATGGTGGAAATATATGTATAGTATTTTCACCAGGCTTTAGTCAATCAATAATTACTTGCTTCCCTCTACCCAAGGTTCTTCCAAGGTTGTAGCTCCAATAAGGTCAAGATGGATGGTGAATAAAGATTCAGACATCTGAATTCAGGGCAACTAAAAAAACCCAACCCCATACACACGAGCCTGGGGGTATTAGTTATATGATGGGATTATCTCTCAGTGTTTCGCCATCTGAAACATACAAAGCTTCAACCAAGAACACAGAAGAATTAAAAAAAAAAATCTACCTGTTTGTCATGCAACATAAAGTCATCTGTTTCCAAAGTTCTATAGTTGTACAGCTTCCCTGACAACAGCACGTCAAATTTACAGTACCGATGCAATTCACAAGCTTGACAGGATCTAGCTATTGGAGTCTTCATTACTATGCGGACTTCAGGGTAACAATCCACTCGCTCCTACAGAGATATAATACATGAAACTCTTCAACAGGATATCCTCTAAACCAAGGCAAAAACTCTTGACTATGTGAGGTGCTGAGTGCCCTCAACTCTAAGGTCTTCAGAGCACTAACCAACCCCATTTATATTTCCATTTGTATCACTTTATTAGATCCTATTCAATTATTCTCCTCATTCACATGCATGAAACTGAATTATTTAGCACTGATTTCCTATTCTAAATCATATGAACTATAATATGAATTTCTTGGAAGATATAAAATTTTTGTACTGGTTTGTTTCTTTAAAAGAAATCCGCAAAAATGTATTGTGACAGTGTAACTAACTGTCAAAAGATGCTCTCTGAAGTGCTCATTTGGGGCATCTACCGAAGTCAGTGAAACAAATATTAATACATCTTTTAGGGCAGAAATACAGGAAAGTAGCCATGATGTATTTATATACTACCCCTCAATATTCAGATGTGTATTACCATGTAGTTTGTGCAACTAGCTAGTGGACGCACATGCTAGAATCACAGCTAATTAAAGTATGCAGAAATGCCTACATACTAAGGGACAAGATCATGCCCCAAAATATGGAAAAACAAATAGTTATTAGGAATAGTATTTTCAGCTAGGAGTAAAGTGTATGGAAATTTTTTGACACCTGAAGTCACTGTATTGACCAAGACAGAAGCTAGATACCTTATATCGTTCTTTCCAGCGACTTCTAGAGATTAAGTTTTCAAGACGAGGTTGAATAAAGCGGTCATCCAAATAATGGAGTGAGGTTAGCATTTCTTGTGCATATCTCTTTTGCCTTGTTCCATCTGTTCAAAGAAAGAGTCATCATAATACAATATATGATCAGTGAATGTATGTACTTCTTCGAGCCATGAAATCTTCAGAGAGATGATGAATCTATACACTGAAAAGCATCCATATAATTATATACTGATTAAAGAACAATATCTCTAATAATCATTTACAATAAAATCTGTTGTCCATGAAAGCGACAAAAACAATTAAAATTATCTTTGATATTTAATAAAGACACCTGTCCACAGCAGGTACTGCACAATAATAAAAAGTAGATCATTCAATATGAGAACAGTCAATCTCAGAATATAACCACTCACACTTATCAAAAGTCTGGAAAAAACAGATGCTCCTGTCATTTTCTCTACAATGTTTGTAATGTAACGGCTCAGTGAACTATATTTACACAGACCGTTTATGTTAATTCCCAGACAAAAAGCTATGTGAAGAGGGAGTCAAGGTTGAGAGAGTACATATAAGTAATATTACAGTAACGTAATTAACCCCAAAACATTGATTATAAACCCAGGAAATTCAGATTATTACATTTAAAAGAAGTTCAGCATACAAGCAGTCTCAACTTTCCATTATTAGCCATGTCATACTAAAATGCACTAATCATTATTCTATTTGATGCCACAGATTAGATTACGTTTTTTTGTTTTTGTTTCATAAAAACACATAGGTTTCCAGCCTCCACCCCCACTATCCTGCTCAGTGATAACATCACAGACCAAATTAAAGTTAGATTAATTTGGTCATATATTTACTGATTGTTATACCTAATTATCTTACTTACAAGTAATTTTCTAAAACATAGCCTATGTACAAAATTTCAGTAAGTTTTAACTATGTGGAAAGTTTTAAGAAATAGTGCCTGTTTGTCAATTATTAAGATAATTCAGGACAAAAAGTGTGACACTGTGCTAAAATGGCTCATTTAAAAATATTTTTATCTCAAACTAATTAATAGATTTACTTGCAAGTCCTCTTTGGAAGAGCTGTGACGAATATAGATTCATAAATTTCAAGACCAAAAGGGACTACTGTGATCATCCAGTCTGACCTCCTGTATAGCACAGGTCACAGACCTTCCGTAAAGTAATTCCTTGAGCATACCTTTCACAGAAATAACCCATTATGATTTTAAAGTGGTCAGTGATGTAAACTGTTCCAATGGTTAATTATTCTCAGTTAAAAATCTGTGCCTTAATTCTAGTCTGCATTTGATCGTGTTATCCCTTTCTCTAGTGAAAAGAAGAGGCAATTATTAAATGTGTTCCTGAGGCAGACTGTAGTTCCTTAACCATTTCTTTGTCAAACTAAACAGACGGACTATCCTGAGTCTACGCCACTGTAAGGCATGATTTCTAAATCCTTTCATCATTCTTGTGGCTCTTCTCTGAACCCTCTTCACCTTATCATCAGCCTTCTTGAATTGTGAATACCATAATTGGACACAATATTCCAGCAGCAGTTTTATCAGTGTCAAATATACGGATCAAATAAATTCTCTGCTCCTAACTCAAGAGTTTCCTGCTTATGCAGCCAAGGATTGCATTAGTCCTTTTGGCCACAACATTGCACAGGGAGCTCCTGTTCAGCTGCTTATCTACCACAACCCCCAAGTATTTTTCAGAGTAATTGCTTTCCAGGATAGACTCCACCATCCTGTAAGAATGGCCTGCATTCTTTGTTCCGAGATGTACTTTAAGTTGATGGGAGAGCTCTCCAGTCAGTTTAATTAATCCACTTCCGTGCAAGGCAGTGGCGATATTGGCAGAAGCTGCTGCCAACTTAGCACCATCTACACCAGCGCTTAGGTCAATACAACTACATTGCTCAGGGGCATGGATTATTTATGCCCCAACTGACGTAGTTATACCTAAGTAATTCCGTAGTGTAGACCAGGACTAAGTCTCTTCATAGATCTCATCCAGAGGGTTTGTCTACATTGACAAAAACTTTTGTCATCCAGAGGCGTTTAAAACCAAACCAAACCAAACCAAACCAAACCAACACACATCCGAAAGACAAAAGTTTTGTTGACAAAAAGCGCTAGTGCGAACAGCGCTTTATCAGCAAGAGCACTCTCCTGCTGACAAACAGTGGCTACACTGCATGCCTGTTAGCGGAACGGCCATGTCACTAAAAGGTGCATAGTATAAACAAAGCCTAAATCTCTACATAGCCAAACCCTTAGATATTCTCCCTACTTCGCAGATGGAGTAAACTGAAGCAGAGAAAGGTTAAGTGATTTTCTTCAAGTTATACAAGCAAGTCAGTGGCAGAACTGGGAACAGAACACAGAAATTCTAATGCCCAGAACCCACACTAACTACCAAACATGACTTCCTTATGCATAAATATCATAATGTTTTACCCCATAGGCATTACATTTTCTGCCATGTAATGTTACTTACCATACAATGAGCTCAAAAAAGTGTCATCGATTGTGTTGATGAGGAAAGCTTTTACAACTCTCTGGAAGTGGACATAATGATCACAACGAGAGACTGGAAAAAATGCAACCAGATAAAGCAATTAACAGTGTAAAAAAGCATCACAAGGAACAAAGTCATATATGACCATACAAGTTTCATGCAAAATTTGAAAAAGAGCTACCTAGTCTCAAACACTATAATGTTTTAAAAATAATTTTCAAGTACTCAATTTTCAAAATTTCAGTTCAATATAACTTAAAAAGTACTCTCTTTCTGCAGAAAAAAATTACCAAACAAGCCATACAAACATACCCCATATACATATATCCTTCTACTAGGTGATTACACCTTGGAAACAGGGGTGTGACACAAATGCTCTTGAATGGCACATTGCAATAACACAGAACAGTTAATGACATAAAGCAAAGGATACTGTATCCAAGAGAAACTACAGAGGGAACTTTAGGCAGCTACTCAAGAATAGTAATTACCTACAGCAAATTCAGCCAGAACATTAGGGTTAACATGGCTGGTTTTGAAGAATGAAGTAAGAGTTTTAGTAACCACAAGAAGCAAGAAGTTTTGTGTCTCAATGCGAATTTGATACCCCAACATAAGGGGCTAAATAATTTACCTCACATCTAACTGAAAATAGATGTACAGCACCTTACCAAAAAACACCCCCAAAAACAGTAAAAGAAAGGAATAAAATGATTGCATATGGTTATGGAAGCTACAATGCAGCCACAATAAGTTATAGCATTTTTAAATTTTAGTTTTCTACTTTCAAGCTATTATGCCCTTTCATACTATTTTGAGCAAACAAAGACAAGTTCTAATAAACACCAAATCATGGGTTTACAAGCAATGTATTCATATCAACTTGTTGCTCATTTTAACCTTACAGCGTGGGATGTAATATTCCAGTAACTGGAATTTTGATGTGGGTAGTTCTTCTCCTTGTGATTGGTTTTCATCCTCTGCATGTTCTGCACATTCTTCGTCATCCTCAACTATAAAGTTTTTCATACTATCAGCATCATCAATGTCACTGCTTTCTGTTGGTGTGAGTGGTAAATGATAGGATGATTCTTCTATTATTTCCACATCATCCTCCTCCTCCTAAGTAAATTAAAAACATCTTAAAACAAAACTATCATTTGAATATTTCTCATATGAAATTTTCAACATTTGTATTGCTTAATAAAAATATGCAATTTTGTGTGTTCAGGAACTCCTCACTTAATGTTATAGTTATGTTCCTGAAAAACGTGACTTTAAGAAAAATGATGTTAAACAAATCTAATTTCCCCATAAGAATTAATGTAAATGGGGGGCGGTTGTTAGGTTCTAGGGAAATTTTTTTCACCAACGACTCATATTGTGTGTGTGTGTGTATATATGTATATATATACATATATACACACACACACACATACACACACACACACACACACAATATGAGTTCTCCTCCCCACCCCCAGCAAGCAGGAGTCTCAGGGAGCAGCTCCAAGGCAAAGGGCAGGAGCAGCATTTTGCAGTGTGGGAAGGGACATATGAAGACAGCAACTGCAGTGCCAGCAAGTGATAGCCTGCTGGGCAATTGAACTGCCGGCAATTGACAGCTTGCTGGGCAGCTGATGAGTTAGAAGGGAGCATTGCACAACTTTAAATGAGCATGCTCCCTAATTGATTAGCAACCTATTAAACAACATTAACTGAGACAACTTTAAATGAGGAGTTACTCTACCACACACACATACATTCTCAGCCTTTGAATATTGTATGTTCCATGAGCAAGGAAAGAGATTTCAGTTGACTAACTGTCCAAACAAGAAAAAGTTTGCTTTCACATGTAATTCATAGAGATATCTATTCCTGTGTCTGTCTGTAGCAATTTTCTTAGCTTTAGAAGTCTCAATTAGGCAGCATGTTCCTCCACTGGAAAGGTTTGGCAGCCCCCTCCAATATGTCTGTCAAGTCTTTTTAAAGAAAATGAATTTTAAAAGAAAAGTAAAAATTATGGGGAGAAAAAAAGGGAACCTATCCATAACTATTTGGAGAAATTGGACAGATGAGTTCTTACGCTCTACAGTCAGTCTTCTGGCTGACTACGAGAACAAACAAAAGGAGCTCTTCAGCCCTACGCAATGAAAAAAAAAAAAGAAACCAAAGCTAACAGCATCAGAAACAGTACTACTGCATAGCTGTAACATGTCCGCTGAAAGTGTAGGGGATGATGCTCTGGCAACTTTTGAGGAGCTCCCAACCTATCTTGAGAGTAAAATTCTGTGAAGTAATATGTATGAATAAACAAAGTATTGGATTTCAGAAGTAAAAACATACCTCACAAGATTTACCATTATTAGATGCCCGGGTAGATCTTTGTCTTGAGAGTTCTTTCAGTTTCATTAGCCGCTTCTGTTTCCCATTAGCCAAGTCTTCTTCTGTAGTAGGGGTTTTAAAATGTTCCTGTTCTTGAGAACACTCATCTTCATCCATTATGCAATAACGTTTAGCAAATACTTTTCTAACAGGGATGTCACTGTCATCACTCCTGTCACTGTCATACATTACAGATGTGCTTGACCGCTTACGCTTCCCTGGAGCGATGCATTCATCCTCCACATCTTCTACAACTGTGTCATCATGGCCCTTCTCCTCATGATCTGAAAGATTAGACCTCTTAACTACAGTTTCTTGTTTTTCATCCACTTCATCTTCTGATGTAGATGAGAGTCCATCTTCTGAAGCAGATGTGGGTTCTTCATCACTATCAAGCAATATGCTCTCTCTTTTAGTCCGCCTCCAATCAACTCGAGATTTGGATGCTGGTTCTTCTATTCTTGTGTTCCTCCTTGTTTCATATCTTCTGATAACTGGTTTTGTTTCCATTGAAAAGCTACCACAATAATTAAAACAAAACAAAACTGTATTTACCAAAAACAACAACAAAAACAGAGTAGCTATGATGCCAAGATATTCAAAACAGTATGAGTATGCATTATTAATCTAATAAATCTATGATTAATGGTCTATTTCTTAGAGAAGCTCTCTGACAAAAGGGCTGAGAGTACATAGCAATAATTTCATGGTGAGCCATAACAACATTATTATAAGGTATCAAGAATTACATACACACATGCTCCTAAACACCCCAGGCATTAGAAACAGAGGAAAATCAAACCACAAATAAAATGGAGAAAAAAATCCCATCAAGTTTTAATTTAAATTTTACATTTAAATGTACAGTTAAGGTGTGTTTAATCAACCTTAACTCTGCCCCTTAGTGATGTCCCAAGGAAGGGCATGTGTAAAAAGAACGGAACAGGAAAATACTACAAAAGAAATGTATCGGTAACAGGAAGTCTCATCGCCTTGATAACCAAAACACTAGAATGGTTTACTCTTACAGGGTGGCTGTGCAAACTCTGGCTTCTGTATAACCATTCAATTCATTCAACCTTCTGATGGTTTCTCTGCATTATACCCAGCACAGTGAATTTTGGACTGGAAGTTTCCTTAGTTGATTTCAAAATAACAACTCCTCAAACCCTTTTTGGGGGGCATGAAACAGTGCCAGGGCTATTCAGTCCCTAAGAACTCAGGCCCTGAGTAGGAAAACTTAACCACCTAGGGGGTGTCCAGATGTCCCGATTTTCTAGGGACAGTCCCGATCTTGGTGGGGTCTTTTTCTTATATAGGCTCCTATTACCCCCTCAAGCCCGTCCTGACTTTTCACGTTTGCCAGAGGAGCCCTATGATGCTGAGGCTGCAACGATTTACAGGGTAGCTGGAGTGGCAGCTTTTGCAATTGACCCAGGGGACGTGTGTGTGTGGGGGGGAGACTCTCACCGGCTTAGAAAGGAGCTGAGCCCCTCCCCAGCCGATACCCCAGGGTAAGGATTTAGCCCTTCTGCCGGTCCCGCCCCACGGCTACCAGGCGGAGAGAGGGGCACAGCGCTCCCCGCGCTCTGGCCGTTTCCAGGCGGCCAAACCCTCCCCAGCCACAGCGGCCCCAAGGTGAGGCCAGTCGCCTCCGTCGGTCCCAGGGCGACGGGCCTTTCCCCAGGCCTGGGACGAACGGGCGGCCAGGCGGGAAGGCGGCGGCGGGTTCCTCCCGCCCCCACCGCTACCGCTACCGCTATATGGGTGGTGGCATCGCCCCGCTCAGAGCCCAGCCCGGGACCCGCCCCAAGAAGCGCACAGCGCGGGCGGGCAGGTTTAACCGTCAGCGCCCCCGGCGGGACCAGTGCCCCCAGGGCGGGGGGAGTTCCTCCCTCGCGGCAGACAGGACACCCCCCCGGGTTACGCACTTGTAAAGACTCCGGCCGCGCGCCCCCCGCAGGAACCCCCGCGCCCGCTGCCGTTGTTGCTCCCCCAACGCAGCAGCCAAACACTCCCGCCTTCGCGTTCGGCGGCCTCGCAGGCTGTGATTGGCGCGTCCCACTTGTCACTCACGCCCACTCTGTGTTGACGGAAGTGCTGGGAGTCGGGTGGGATGATGTCACGGGAGGTGGTATGCTACCTGCCTGCGCCCGCTGTCTGGGGGGAGGTTGAGGTTTAGGATGACGTCACTTCCGTCTGGGCACTTTTTCCCTCCTAGGCAGAGAGGTCCCAAGGTGTTGGTCTGGATGGAAGAGGGTCCTGGCCTGATTGTGAGTGGTACTGGGTGGTGGGTGGAGTGAGCACCTAGGAGCAAGACTAGAGCCTGCATCCTCTTGGCTCCAGCTGGAGGACAGGCTGCTGGAGCCACCTTGCCCAGTGGGATCAGGGGATCAGTAGGTCTTTGACTGGTTAAGGCAGTGGAAAAAGACCCTGGGCTTGTGCTGGTCTGATCTGGCAGAGGCATGGTGACCTAAAGGAGATAGAGGGCAGGGAGCTACAGTGCCCTCAGTTGGCCTCTCTTCCATGATGAGAATCACAGGCCGAACATGCCTCACTTGATGGAAAGGTAAAGTGGTGGGTATGCTTCTGCCTGCATTAGAGTCCACTGGAGGCTGGGGTCCTGACCTGGCTCCACACTTTACAGGGGGCTGCACCTAAATCTGTCCACCTGAGGTTCTTTCCCTGGCTGTTCCACGAACTTCCTCTGTGGACTTTGACAAGTCATTTTGAAAATGTAGGCTTGATTCTCCATTGCTCTGCAGTGTGTATCGTCATGTATATCCACGCTTAGTGGATGTAAATGGTACTGTTGCTTTCTGAAAGTGTTTTATGCCCACTTTACACCACCCAGGAAGGGTAATGCAGGCCTGTGGCTCAGTTGCCTATGCCAAAGGAATACAGGAACTTTTTTCCAATCAAGAATTTTATTTTGGTTTTAAAAAGTAGTTTGGGCCATTTTGTAGGCTGTTGACAAGTATTTTCTATTGTCAGCACCCAACCCCTCGCCATTATTGACAGAATTGCATTTAGTTTTCAAATAGTAAATATTTGACCTTTACTGCCCTTGCCATTGTAAAAATCTACTGCAGTTTCACATTTTGTGGAGCAGTGAAATCAGTGGATAATAGATAGATGTAAGGAACCAGTAAATATTACAAATATTTCAGAAAAGAGATATGATGTTTTCTGTATGAAGCAATAAGATCTATTAATATTTTCATAGCAAGTTCATGTACTTAATGATACTTAGCTCTCATACTTATGCTGTGTTTTACTATTTAGGGTATGGTTACACTTACAAGATTATAGCGCTATAGGTTATAGCGGTCCCCTTATACAGGAATATGTATAGCGCTATTGTATGTCCACACTCAGATGCTCCTGCAGTATAGCATGGCCACATTTGGGGCACTTAATGCGGCATTAAGAGCAGCGCATTAGGGCAGGTATCCCAGCATTCAGCTGGGTGCAACGTGCTTTTTAAACGAGGGGGGTGAGGGGGGACACGTTGTGTGTATGCGGAGGGAGAGAGACAGTGGTTTTTCCGTTTTTCTGAAAGCCTGTCAGTGAGCCTCCGTTCACAGAAGGCTTTGTTTTCACACAGGCTCCCTCCTTAAACATTTGCATTGCTTATCTGCCGAGTTAAGAAAGAAACTCTAAAGAGGTACTTCCGCATTCCTCCAGCCGAGTTCAAAACAAAGGGAAGGGACGTCAATTGCCTTAAATGGCTCTAGGCATCTCCAGAGATTACTTGTAGCGCAGTGGGTGTCCACATCCTTGCTGTAGCGCTACAGCAGCTGCGCTACAGCCCTTATTCCCCATGCGGAGGTGGATTAATAATAGCGCTATAACTCAGCAGTTATAGCGCTCTACGTGCCTTGCCCGTGTGGACGGGGAGGAGGTTATAGCGCTCGTGGGGGCTTTATAGCGCTATAAAGTGCCAGTGTAACCATGGCCTTAGTTTTTTGTCCCAAGGTGGCTCAAAATCAGCCTTGTAAAAGGACCACAGCCCAGCTCCTCAAAGGCTTTTAAGAGCCTAACTTCTATGGAAATCAATGCTTTTGAGCATCTGCAACCACTTTCACATCTCAACTATTTATCAATTCACAGTGATAAGCCAGAATATACCCTTAGGTCATCTAGTCTGAGCTCCTGTATATTACAAGACATTACATTTCACCAAGTTATGAGTACTGAGCCCAATAACTTGTGTTTACTAAAGCGTATTTTCCAGGAAAGCATCCAATCTTGATCAGAAAACATATTTTAGAAGTTTGTTCTAATCATTATCAGCTATGGGACCAGATGTTCAGTACTGAATATCCACAGTGCTCATTGATGTCAATGCTCAGCACCCAAAGAAAGTCACTTTTGTAGTGCTTAACTCTATTCCTGTTTAGCTCATGGCAAAAAACCCTCATTGGCTTCTATTAGGAAGAAGATTGGTCCCAAACTACTAGAAATGGAACTATTAATAACATTGTTTAGTTTTAAACTACATTAACTGAAATTGGTGGATGCATTTCTAAGTAGATTTAATGAGGTGAAGAGTTTGAAGGAAGAGTAACAAGCTGTGTTTGAGTTACAAGACATTAAAAAAGCCTCTGTCCTGATGTGAGATGGTCTTTTTTCTTATTGTTTTTGTCTCCATCTAGCTTAACTATAATTTGAATTTTCTTCAACCTTTGTACAAACAGAACAAAGCCCAAACATTCTCCTTTGTCTTCAGAGCAAACCTGCCAATTCCAGTTTTCCATCCCATATAATTTTGGGTTGGAAATCAAGTCTTTACAGAGGAAGCCCGTTGCAGCCCTAACTGTGGAGTAGCTACAGCCACTCCATAATATTGCACATCTGGTGGTGATAGCCATATAATAAATTGCATTTTTCATGCACTTTTGACCACTTAAGCTGCACTCTGCTAAGTATTCTATCCTCCTTGGGACTTATTCAAAACAGTTGTAATCTCCCACAAAAATGTTTCTTTTGGGATAATCTCCATAAGTCATAGCTTTGCCGCTTGTAAGTAATTTGGCTATTCTGAATGCATGCCATAGTCTCCATTTAATGCTAGTTCTACTCCAAAAGTCAATGCAGCAGGGCAGTGTTTAGTACACACATACATAGAAGAATATTTAGTTTTGGACCAAGATCAGCATTTTATAGTATGGAAACCATCAAGTAGTTTGTTGGGTAGGAATTGAGACGTCATGACCTTTGCAGAGTTTTCTTTAGCTGGAACAAATATTACAGTTGCACCAATCTAAGGTGTGTTGATAAATATTTAAGATTAGCAGCCGTGTTAGTCTGTATCCGTAAATAAGACGAGGAAGACTTTGTAGCACCTTAGAGACTAACCAGTTTATTTCAGCATAAGCTTTCGTGGGCTATAGCCCACTTCATTGGATGCATAGAATGGAACAAAAGTAAGATGTATTCATATACACAGAAAGAAAAAAAAAAGTTGTACATTAGCATACCAATTCTAAGAGGCTGTTTAATTTGGATGGGCCATTAGCAGCAGTACATTAAACAGCCTCTTAGAATTGTTATGCTAATGTACAACTTTTTTTTTTTAAGTCTAATTACATAATAAAATACTTGTTTAAATAAACTGCGTAGAAATCAGGGTGGTTTTGATTTAAATCACTAGTCAGGAAGACTTGATTTAATCATGGATTTCTACATAAAAGTGCATTCTTGTAGGCTGTTATAACCTTAATACATATTCTCCACAACTCTGAGCTAGATATAGTTTTCATTTTTAGAAGATACACACTATACATTTTTAAAGTGATTTATTTTGAAAACTTTTCAGATTAGTTTTACAGCTATATCAGAAAATGAATGTTTGGTTATTTCATTTACCAAAGGTAATTGAAGCAGACATTTATGAAGTCACTGGGAGGTGAACTATCTCCAGTTCAACAGGTTAATCATTAATATTTGAAGGATTTTCTTGCCATGATGTATTAGGAGGAGAAGATCACCAGACAGACATTTAAACTGTTTTGTTTAAAACAAGGTTATGTATTCTGGACTTTTTTCTTCAACAGCAAACATGATAGTTTAACAAAACAAGCATATGCATTTTTGAATTTATTTAAACATTCAAGTTTTTTAAAATCAGGTTTGTTTTTGTTAAAATTGTTTAACTAAAATAGTTATATGAAATTTAAAAAAAAAAACAAAAATTAAATTGACTGTCAGCCAGGTCAACAGGAGAAACTTAAAATATTGGCTTCTGCAGCTAACTCGGTCATCTTCACCTTCATTTTCCTGTTCGTTCATAATCTGGAAAAGAAAAACCAAGTATTCCTGCTTTTTCAGGTCCCAAATAATTTCTCAGTTTGGAATGAATTAGTCCAAAGGAAGAAAATATTCTTTCACTGGCACAAGATGCTACTGCTGTTTAAAGTGAGATTATCACTTGAGCCGGGGTGGGCAAACTATGGCCCATGTGCCACATCCGGCCCACGGGACCATCCTGACTGGCCCCTGAGTTCCCAGCTAGGGAGGCTTGCCCCTCGCCCCCCCTTTGCTGTTTCTCCTCCCCCACAGCCTCAGCTCGCCTTGCCACCAGTGCTCCGGCCGGCTGCTCTTGCCAGGGAGTGTTGCAGCGGCATGGCTGGCTTTGGTGAATGGGGAGGGGGGATTGGATAAAGGGAAGAGGAATGCGGGGGGCAGTCAGGGAACAGGGGGCAGCTGGATGGGGTGGAGGCTTAGGGGGAGGGGTTCTGGGGAGCAGTTGGGGTGGGGGTGTGGATATGAGTTGGGGCAGTCAGGGGAAAGGGAGTGGTTGGATAGGTGTGGGAGACCTGGGGGCCTGTCAGGGCAGGGGTGGTGATAGGGGGCAGGGAGCGGGGGGTTGGATACAGGATGGGGTCACTAAAGGGAGTGGTCAGGGGACAAGGAGCAGGGGGGGGTTAGATGGGGGGATGGGGTCCCAGGGAGGGTGGTTTGAGGGGGAGTCTCTGGAGGGAGCAGTCAGGGGACAAGCAGCAGACGGGGGGTTGGATGGATCGGGAATTCTGAGGGGGGCAGTCAGGGGGTGGAAAGTGGGAGGGGGTAGATAAGGGGCAGGGACCAGGCTGTTTGGGGAGGTACAGTCTTCCCTACCTGGCCCTCCATACCATTCCACAACCCCGATGTGGCCCTTAGGTCAAAAAGTTTGCCCACCCCTCACTTAAGCACTTGAATTCAGAGACTGTTGAAGTGACTTTCTTGAAATCATCATCAGCAAACACAAATTTCTTGAATGGTTCTTATACCAAAACTGGGTCTCTTTTATGGTCTGCTACCATTATAGGTTCTCCCTTCTAGTGAGAGAATGGTGTGGTAGATCTCAAATCAATGAAGGCTTCACTCAGAAAGACCTCAAGACTTCTGGAATATGCTGCTCAAACAAACAGTTTCATTTTTGTTTGTACTGCCTGTCCCTTCTCACATTTATCTCCGGACTTCTTCTCCTTGTCCAGATCTATTCTGCCCAACAATTATTCATTGAACTTTTTGAAACTTTGCACTTTTAGAAAGAGATAGGGGATTGACTACACATACACAAATTTGCAGAGGGACGATAGAGTTGAGGTCTATTTTTCACCTCTCTTTTATTTATTTACTTTAAAACAGTTTTGCTGTCAACAAGCATGTTATCTCTGGAGACACAAATCCAGTCTGAGAACTGCAAAACTAAGCATTTCTGATGGTATCTTCTAGACAGACCATTGAGTCCCACTGTGTAGATAAAAAAACCCTAATCTAAGTAATGTGTACAGAAGCCCCTGGACCCCCATAAGAGTAGGTCCCCTAATCCATGAACTATTGGAAATCATTTACAAAACTTTTCTTAAACATTACATGAATATATTGTCTCATACTATAGAATTAGAATGTATAATCCCTATTCCATGATGAGATCTTTCAGCTATAATGTATCTTTAGAAAGGTTTTTTCCCCTCAAAAAGCATTTTATCACAAACCTCCAATTTAAAAAAAATCCAGATTTTTTTTATTATTATTATTACTAATCATCAATGATTTTTATCCACCCTGGCAGAAATTGAGGTTTAGTGTTTTTTCTCCAAAGAGTGAGACATTGTACATTTCAGGAGTACTATTTTATGTGTACTTCTCCCTATGCTGCTTGCTCAGTGTTATTGGAAAAAAAAACAAAACAAAAAACCAATAACACAAACAGAAAAAGACAGCTGATAACATCCCCATCTAGTGGTGAGAGATATGAAACAGAGAAAAATGTTTAGTATACTTTTAGTAATAAAGGAATTAGAACACAGTATGACTAGCTAGGAAAAAGTCTTGACAGTGATTTTATACTTATATTTATCTGTAATGCAAATAATTTGTCAAAGCTTCATTAAGACACAGAACACCAGCTCTTTACAGAAAATGGAAAACAGTACAATACAACAGCTCAGTACAAGGCCTGTTTTGAGGCTTTAAATGTGATTTATAAGGTTTACAATCCTTATTCTTGCTTTCTGCCCAGGAGTGAATTTCAGAGAGCAACTCTTAAACTAAGTGGCTCTATGAATTTAATATTTAGCCTCTCTTAAGGCTCTGTTCTCCTGGGATTCTGGAATCCTATTCCATGGACACCACTCTTAGTGTGTTTTGAGATTAAAACATTGAGAAAAGTTGTCTGTCATGCCTGAGGGAATTCTTGTTCATGTAGCTTGTTGGTCATGATTGCTGATAACCTCCACACAGAAATGGAGAGTTAAAAATCTTTTATCTTCAAAGGCTAAATATATAGGGCTTGATTAGAACAGAGAACCAGCTCTGCTATAGGTAAAATTGAGCACCACTTTGTTTAAAGAATAGCTTATTGGCTTTGATTTTGCTGAAGTTACTGCAGTTTTGTGTGTGTGTAATACAATGGTGAATCAGGCTTAGAGGGTTTGAATTGTACTCTGCCACATTTAAAAAAAAAAAAAAAAGCAGAGAATTTCCTTTCCAGGTTAGATTTGATATTTAACATCAATCACATACATCCATATTAGCAAGGCATCCCTTTCCAGCAATGGAATGGTTTTCTTTGGAATGGTGTCAAGCTTTGGGCATGCTAATTTTGATATGGTGAGTTTTGAACCAGATGATCCTGTTATACCAATAGAAGCAAGCAGGATCTTATGAGGGGGATAAGGCAAAAAGCCACATTTATTGTAAAGATAATAATAAAGAATAAAGAAAAGATAGAAGCAAACAACATTGTTTAACTACTTATTCCTATCACTACTTAACCCTTATACACACACACTATATATAAACAATCATTCATCCATTCATTCAGGTTCTGGGTAATTGTTATAGTTACCAGCCTGGAAGTTGCTTGTGACAGAATACTGGCCAGGTATTCTATACACAGGTGATGGTAGTGGAGAGCAAAGTCCTGATCAGATGCGCATCTGAAGCCCCTGGTAGGCTGACAACAGAACCTTGGACCCTGACTCCATAGTCTTTTGGTCCAGTCTTTATAGGAATTTTTTCCTATGCCAGTCTATGGGAATTGCTGCCTCATGCTGATGTCTTCAGGGTGGCTGCCAGGTGCTCGTCAGTGATCTCATAGGGTGGACCTCCAGTCTCCAGTTTTTCTCCACTTGACACCTTTTGGTTGCACTGGCACCTGACGCTTTCTTCAGCCCTTTGATGCTGCATTCTCAGGCTGGAACCTCTCAAACCATTCATTCATTGTCCAAGCACTCTCTCTCTTACATACATTCCCTAATTAATGTTTCACATACAGTATTTTGTATAATAATAATTTTACACATACAAGAGTTGTAGTTACAAAAAGTTATAAAAGTTTCTGGGTGGCATTTCTCAAAACACTCTCTCTCTGAGTGCTGAGTTAGTTACTGTTATAGTTACAATGTTTCACTTTACGATTAGGGTTAATTGGTTTACAATGCTTTGAAGAGAACTGGCGTCAATTGTGTAACAATGCCCTTAATCAATTACAGGGCTTGGCTCCCAGAGCCGAGTTAGTGGCTTGACAATGCATTGTTACAATGTATCGCTGCAATGTCAATTTCAAGTAGCTACTTGCAAAAGTTTGAGCGTGCCCTGGGACAGAGAGAGGGGAGCTGTTTCTGGCTACATAGTACAATTTCAAGTTACATGACCTAATATTAACAAATTATATTTTAAAGGGGCAATGATAATAAATCTAAACATTTAACAATCTTAACAAATAATAATAATAATAATAATAAATCTAAACACTTATCAAGCTACTTCTACTTAAACTTATACTATGTAGACTTTCAGTTGTGGGGAACAAATTATGGGGAGTCACTTCCACTTGGGGAATCATTTTTAATACTTTAATATGCCATCCCTACAATCCCAAGGACCCCCCCCCCCCGCCCTTGGATTTTCAGTGCCCAGAACCGGGGTCTTGTTCTGTAACTGCAAGCTCTGTTTTGGACTGTGTTCCTGTTGTCTAATAAACCTTCTGTTTTACTGGGTGGCTGAGAGTCACGGTGAATCGCAGGAAGTGTGGGAGTGGGGGGTCCAGCACCAGGACTCCCCTACACTTTGTGACAGTAGGCAACAAATATTTCTTCAGCCAAGTCTACGCTACAAACTTTTGCTGGCATAGCTAGGTCAGTCAGGTGTATAGTATGATTTGTGACCAGCATAGCTGTGCTGGCAAGAAGCACTTACGTAGATGCAGTTATACAGGCAAGACTGCGCTTTTGGCAGTATAGTTTTTAACTTGAGGCGGGGGGCATGTCATAGTGGAATAAACTCTACTGGCAAGAGTGCTTTGGTATAAGCTATGTCCACGCTAGGAATGCTTTGCCAGTATGCTGGTATGGCTATGTCAGCAAAACTTTCCAGGTTTAGACCTGGCCTTCACAGTTTAATAGTCTTTGGCCTGGTTTGGGAAACAGCTGTTAAGCATAAAATGCTTTTTGCTTTGCTTCATTTAAAAAAATTAAATGTCAATGAAAATCTTTTATGAATGGTAAAGAAATAATATAGTATAATAAATATGTAACAATATCCATTCATTTGCTTATCCTGTTTTATTCTTTGTTATACTCTTAGTCTTATGCCTGGGATATGCAAGGACAATGTGTCTATTTATAGTCCAGTCTGACACTAGACATGACAGTCTTTGGCCCATTGACTTTAATGGCACAGGATTGAGCCTATAAGCCTAGCATAGATAGAAGAGATTCACTGGGAGATCCAGAGGAGGAAGGCACATGGGTATATATAGAAAATCCTTTAATTAGTCTAGCCTAGTTTTGTTCTTGTAGGTCTCATGGAAGTGGGTTTTTAGGAGGGACTTCAATGAGGAGCGGGTGATGGCCCAGCAGAGTAGCAGGAGGCCATTTAAGATGGGGGAAGCAGATGAACGAAATAACAGAAGTAGAAGCTGTTATTGGGGCAGGGAAAGGAGTGAGACTGGAACGCAGTAGGAGATGATAGCTGAGCTGTTGGACTAGGCTGAGTTGTGCCCAGTCATGAAGACAAGGATAACAACTTTAAACAGGATACAGTGGACAAGGGAAAGCCAATGGAATAATCCAAAAAGGAGAGTGATACATTGTGATTGATGGATAAAAATTGATAATTCTGGCTGCAGCATTTTGGGCAGATGGGGAGCAATCTGGGTACAAAGGAATCAGAGAGGAGAGGTGATTACAGCAATTGGGATGGTAAGTGACATGAGCAGAGACAAATATTTTAACACAAGACAGAAAGGAAGAGTTGGGCTCTTCAGAGTTTTGTAGTGGAAAGAGCAAAAACATTTAGTAACCGCCTGCGTATAAGTGAAGGAGAAGGATAAGATATTTTTTTCTAAATCCAAGCAAGCTATGAAGTGTAATTTACTTACAACTCATTGGGCTGTCTCAAATTAAGAAATTAATTATTCTCTTCTTATTCTCTTAGGTTATTTTCCTAAATTTTCTGTTGGAGTAGCAGACTTAATTATAGTTCTATGATCTATTTTGATATCGCTGCAGTATGTTATTGTCTTAGGTGATAGACTAATCTTCGGGTATGTAACAACCAGTTTAATCAGATCTCCACCAGGGCTGACTGATTCCTTAATCCTTCAGGGCTAGATAAGCTGACTTCCATATCTGTTTGCTGTACAGGTGTCTTTTTGAATGAAACTTGATACATTGAGGTCTTGTTTTCATTCCATGGACTATAAGGGGCAAATGCTGGGAACAGCTGAGATAGGAACTGGTTGTGACTCCCTGTTCCTAGAGCAGTTTTTAATGACAGACTCTGATCCACTATATTTTAGGGCAGCCTAGAGTTCCTGAAACACCTTGGCATCAATGGCTATCTAAATTCCTGACGCTGGCTGTTAATGAGGGTAAACTGCCAAGGATCTGGAGGATGTTAAAAGTGATCACACTTCTAAAACCTAAATAAGACCCACACAATGTGGCATGCTACCAACCAATCTTTCTGCTATGTGTTATCTTCAAAGTCCTGAAGTGGCTTATCCTCCAGTGTTTATCTCCAAAGGTGGAGACAACTCTCAGCATGCATCAAGCTGGCTTCCAGAAAGGCCAAAGCACACACAACCAAGTTGTAGCCTTTGTGACATATAAGGAAAATGGGTTTCAACAGAACTTGAACAGGAACTGTTTTCCTGGACCTGCCAGTGGCCTATGATACAGTATGGAACACTAGTCTTCTAGTAAAACTGTGAAGAGTTCTCACAGCATGGGTAGTGGACACTGTTGAACTTCTACTCTGTGACATGCATTTTTGTGTACCTAATAGAGAGAGATTGTCTTCTCCATGCACTTGTTCTAGTGGTTTACCTCAAGGCTTGGTGCTTGAACCCATCATGTTCAATCTGTATACAAATGACCTGCCACTGACTCACTCAAGTTTATCTCTGCAGATGACATCCAAATTGGAGAACATTTTGAACACTGACCTGGCCAAGATGGCAGCCTACTGTAGCAGTCAGTGCCTCCAAGCAAGTGTGACTAATAGAGTTTTGAGCATCTTCCACCTCTGTAATGCAAGTGCTAAATGTGAGTTAGATATGTTCCTCAATAGAAAATGACTGAAACATGAGGCAAAACTGGTCTACCTTGGTTTCACACTGGACTGCTCTTTGACTTTCCATGACCATTTAAAAAAGATGTCTGCTAAAGTCAGGACCAGGAATAATCTAGTCAGCAAATTTGACATGGGATGCAGGTACACAGACACCCCGTACATTGACACTGCACTATTCCTCAGTGGAACACTGTGTCCCTGTGTGGTGTCATTTGCCTCACCCTAAATTTGTTGACGTCAAATTGAACTCGGCCATGTGTATTATCACAGGCACCGTACACCCCACTCCTATCCCGTGGCTGCCAATTCTGAGCAATATAGTCTCTCTACACATTCATCTCAGAGAGTCTACAGCCGGACTGGTGGAAAAAGCTATGTGCCTTTCCAGGTCTCTCACTGTACACAGACATTTTCAGTCACCCCAGAGCATGACTTAGGTTGAGGCATCTATTGTGTTCTCAAGTGCCAGATCTGAATCTGTCAGCAACAACCCTATGATATGATGATTAGTTGGCTAAAGACATTTGAAATGGTTTCTGTGTTGCTTATCTGACCGGCCACCTGGATTTGACTTGCCACTCACCTTTGGACTCTGCTGAAGAGGTTCTGAACTCACCAAGGAATATTCGCTGCCAACCTTTACACATAGGATCAGCACAACAACCACTTTGTCACTGTGGCTTCCGTCAGTCAATGGCACATGTTGTCAATGAGTGTCAACTGACTAAATTTCAGTGTGGCCTTCGGGACTTCATTGTGCTGATGAACATGCTGTTGGGTTGCTTGGCAAACACTGCAAATGCTAGAACAGTGGTCAGCAGCTGGTTGATTGCGATCAACTGATCGATCCTGGAGACACTCCCAGCTGATCGCGATTTCTGGCTGCTAAAAGTCCGACAGTGTAGCGGGGCTTTGGCTAAGGTAGGCTTGCTCCCAGCTTGCTCCAGCCCCACACTGCTCCCAGAAGCCACCAGCATGCCCCCACAACCTGTGGGGAGGAGGCAGGGGTTTCCGTGCACTGCTCCAGCCTACAAGCACTGCCCATGCTGCTCCCATTCGCCGGAAATGGGGAGCTGTGGGGACAGTGCTTGCAGAGAGGGGCAGTGCACCGGGTAAGGGGTGGGGATGTAGGAGGGAGTGAGGGGTGCATGCTCTGGGAGGGAGTTTGGGTGCAGGAGAGGGCTTTGGACTGGGGCAGAGTGTTGGGATGTAGGAGGGAGTGAGGGGTGCATGCTCTGGGAGGGAGTTTGGGTGCAAGAGGGAGCTTTGGGCTGGGCAGAGTGTTGGGGTACAGGAATGGGTACAAGGTGCTGGTTTTGGGAGAAGGGCAAGTCTGTGGCAGAGGGTTTGGGGTGCAGGAGGAGGTATGGGGTGCTAGCTCTGGGAGGGGACTCAGGGCTGGGGCTTGTGGTGTGGACTACTGCCAGGAAGCACTTACCTTGGGTGGCTCCCGGTTGGTGGCGCAGTGGGACCAAGGCAGGCTCCCTGCCTGTCCCCGCCCCATGTTGCTCTGGGAAAGGACCAATACGCCTCTGCGGTCCATGGGGGGGGGGGGAATAATAGAATATTAGGATTGGAAGGGACCTCAGGAGGTCATCTAGTTCAACCCCAACTAAATTATCCCAGCATGTGGCTCCATGCACTGCCCTTCTCTGCAGGTACCAGCCCCGCAGCTCCCATTGGCCACAGTTCCTCATTCCTAGTCAATAGGAGTTGCAGAGGTGGTGTTTTCAGGCAGGAGCAGCATGCAGAGACTCTTGTCCCTCCTTCCCCCTGGGCTGTGGGCTCATGCTGGCTGCTTCTGGGAGCAGCATGGGGCTGGGGCAGGCAGGGAGCAAGCCTGCCTTAGTGGTAGTCCTGCTGCACCGCCAGACTTTTAGCAGCTAGAGATCACGATCGACTGGGAGAGTGTCCAGCATCGACCAATCGATCACGATCAACTGGTTGGTGACCACTGCCTTTCTTCATACCTAGAAATGAAATGGAAGCTAGCACAGTATGGAGCAGAGGTGGAACGTGCTGTGAGAAATGCCACTCAAAAATTGCCAGCCATGCTCTATATAAATTTCTCCAGAGGCTCAAATAACATTGTGAAGGATGAAATATGCTTTTTGTGTGATAGGGAGATAAGAAGGTCCTCAGAGGCTTGGACCAGATTTTTATCTCAGCTTTCTTAGGTTAATAATGTAGTACCAAGTTCAGTTCCCAGGACTTCTCAATCTCTGGTGTTATGTAAGCAAATGGTTTATTTTTCCATTCTAAACTTGAGGTTCATAGTTCATTAATTACGAATATAAACCACATAACAGGCCTGTTAATTGCTGTAGCCAGGATTTTGAGGACGAGAAGAATTTTTTTGCTTTCATTAGACATGGGCATTTGCCAGCAGCCTGATTCCAAGTCAAACAATGACTATATTTTTGATCAGTTAAATTCTTGTATTGCCTGTTTTCCCTGGAAGTTAGTATGATTTTCCCATTGTTGGCAGTAAACACAAACATGGAATAAAACACCAACATGGTGTTTAGAACTGTGATCATGTACCAGAAATTGAAGATACTTAATTACAGGAAACATCATTAGTTGACAGAAGAAACTTGGAAAACTTTCCATTGAACATTATTTAATCCAATGTCTACTTAAGTAAGATGCTACAAAAATACATGGCAAATTAAAAGAAAGTTGAAAATGCAACTGCATATGTAAGAACTAACTTAATCAAACCTGCCACAATATAAAATTTGCTACCAGCTTTTATGAATGCACATAAATGACTGGTAATTTAAAGGTAACAAATTCCAGTTTCTTCCATTTAACTGTCATGCAATAACACTGATTCTCGCCCTCACATAAGGCACCTGCTTCAGGATTGGTGTACAAAGTATTGAGATAATACTTTTACATTATCAGTAATTTCATCCATAAAAGTTGACAGGCTAAATTCAGATGTGGCATAAGCAATGGTGCAAGTTACATGTTGATAAGTTCCAGGAGTCTTATTACTTATGTGTAGTGTAGTAGCTAAGGAACATGGACGGAACACTAACTGGTTTGTAACAAAGGTAGTGTCCATGCTTTCCTATGTTTTTATACAGAGCAATGGTGACCTAAAACAGGGGTGGGCAAACTTTTTGGGCTGAGGGCCACATTGGGATTCAGAATTGTGCGGAGGGCCGGGTAGGGAAGGCTGTACCTCCCCAAACAGCCTAGCCCTGCCTCTATCTGACCCCTACCCACTTCCTGGCCCCTGAGTGCCCCCCTCAGAATGCCCGCTCCATCCAACCCTCCTCCCCCGTTCCTTGTCCCCGATCACCCCCTCTGGAGACCCCTCCACTCTGCCCCCAGGACTCCACTCCCTATCTAAGCCCCCCTGCTCTTTGTTCCCTGACTGCTCCCTCCCAAGACCCCCCCCGCACACCCTAACCACCCCCCCCGGGACCCCACCTCCTAACCCCCACCCCCAAATTCCTCCCCTCCTTGCCTACCATACTCAGCCAGGCGCTCCAGCTTGAACATGGGGCCCCACGGCTTGCCGCGTTCTGCCCGCAGCCAGGGCTGGGAGCGCAGGGCCCCTGGCACCGCTCCCCTGGCCCAAGGTCACAGACCATATAAAAAGGGTCGGCGGGTTGCATATGGCCCAAGGGCCATAGTTTGCCCACCTCTGCCTAAAAGGAAGTTCTTCACACAGCGCACAGTGGAACTCCTTGCCTGAGAAGATTGTGACGGCTAGGACTATAACAGGGTTTTAAAGAACTAGATAAATTCATGGAGGTTAAGTCCATTAATGGCTATTAACCAGGCTGGGTAAGAAATGGTGTCCCTAGCCTCTGTTTGTCAGCGGGAGGTTATGGATGGCAGGAGAGAGATCACTTGATCATTACCTGTTAGGTTCACTCACTCTGGGGCACCTGGCATTGGCCACTGTCTGAGTGCTGGTCTGTATATATATGTAAATAGTAGGTGGTGGGGACGGACACAAGCAATAAAGGACACGGGTGCTGCACTTTAATTGGTCTCCGGGAGTTGTTGTGGAGAGGACCGGCAAGGGCCCGGTTACACGTGGAGGGTAGAGATCCAGTCAAGGCATAGAGGTACTAAGCACTGTACAGACATGTATAACAAAAATATTCTCTCTTATCTCATTCTTAAATTGTAAGCTCTTTGGGGCAGAGATTATATGTAGATACAACAGGCGGGGAAAGCAAGGAAACAGTGAGACCGTTTATAAATACCTACTTGGCTTGGGACATAAAACATTGATAGTGGGCTCTTAAGTCTAGCAGACAAAGCTATAACAAGAAGCAATTACTGGAATTTGAAGAAAGACAAGTTCAGTCTAGAAATAAGGCCCAAGCTTTCAACAGTGACAGAAATTAGCCATTGGAACAACTTACTAAGGGCATGGCTACACTTGAAACTTGAAAGCATCGTTGCAGGAACGTTCCCGTGGCAGGGATTTGAAGTGCGAGTCTGGTTGCACGTGAGTGCTGGGAGAGAGCGGGTAATATTCCTCCATGAGGGGATTAGCTCTGAACACTGGGAGCCATCCACACTAGCGCTTTAAAGCGCTCAGACTTGCTGCGTTCAGTGGGGTGATTTTTCACACCCCTGAGCCAGCAAGTTAGAGTGCTATAAAATGTCAGTGGAGCCAAGCCTTAGGGGTTGTGATGGATTCTCCATCACTGGTGATTTTTAAACCAATATTGGATGGTTCGCCCCTCCACGAATCTGCTCTAGTTCAAACAAATTAATCCAGGGAAGTTCTATGGCATGTGTTACACAAGAGATCAGACTAGATCAGTGGTTCTCACCAGGAGTTTGCAGCCCCAGGGAGGGGAATCGCAGGTTATGTTTAGGGAGATCACAAGGGGGGCTGGCATTAGGGGGTGGCAAAGAGGGCAATTGCCCAAGGCCCCACACCACATGGGGGAGCCACACAAAGCTAAGTTATATGCTTCAGCCCCAGGTGGCAGGACTTGAGCTTTAGGCAAGGCTCATAAGTGAAAAAACAGGCTCAAGTATCACGCTGAAATGTAACTACAATAATCGTATTCCAATTGATTTATTTTATGATTATACAGTAGAAATGAGAAAGTGAGCAATTTTTCAGTAATAACAAAGAGTCCTGTGGCACCTTAAAGACTAACTAAAGTTTTAGAGCATAAGCTTTCGTGGGCTAATACCCACTTCGTCGGATGTACGCAGTGGAAGTATCCAGGGGCAGGTATATATAGGCAAGAATATATATATATTAATATATGCCATTATGTGCCAGCAGTGCCCCTCTGCTATGAACATCAGCCAAACTGGACAGTCCCTACGAAAAAGGATAAATGGACAGAAATCAGATATCAGGAATGGCAATATTCAAAAACCTGTAGGAGAACACTTCAATCTCCTTGCACACACCATAAAAGACTTAAAGGTCAGCATTTTGCAGCAAAAAAACTTCAAGACTAGACTGCAAAGAGAGACTGCAGAGCTGTAATTCATTTGCAAATCTGATACAATCAATCAAGGATTGAACAAAGATTACCAGTGGTTAGCTTAGTACAAAAGCAGCTTCTCTTCTCTCACTATTCACACCTCTAATTCAGCTGCTAGAGGAACATCTCACCCTCCCTGATTAGAGATAACAAGCTGGTTCAGCCTCATTGGACTAACCCTGTTATCTCCCACCTGGTTCTTGCCTACCTATTTATACCTGCCCCTGGATACTTCCACTGCATGCATCCGACGAAGTGGGTATTAGCCCACAAAAGCTTATGCTCTAATACTTTAGTTAGTCTTTAAGGTGCCACAGGACTCTCTGTCACTTCTGCAATTCCAGACTAACACAGCTACCCCTCTGATTCTTTTCAGTACTAGTGTGCTGTGACACTTGTATTTTTATGTCTGACTTTGTAAACAAGTAGTTTTTAGGTGAGGTGAAACTTGGGGGTATGCAAGACAAATCAGACTCCTGACAGGGGTACAGTAGTCTGGCAAGGTTGAGGACCCCTAGACTAGATGATCACAGTGGTCTCATCTGGCCTTAGAATCTATGAATTGGTGTGATTGCTGGCTGTTTTAGCCTCCCGCATTTGTAAATGTTGTAGGTCAAATCTCAGGAGAGTTTGGAATTTGAGTGCTGTTCTGGCAAAAAAAAAAATCTTCTGTAGCATCTTTACTAAATCCTCCCTATGTATCCCTTACAGTGCAAGAGCTAGAAGCTGGGGAATTGTAAGAAGTAAGAGGGGGAGGCTTTGTCCAGGACAAACTTGCTCCATATATACATTCAGCAGGTTTTCCGGGCAAATTCACACCCAATTGCTTATTTGACTTGAACATAATTAAATAATTAGCATTGATATTTCCTGGAGCTGGAGAGATCTATCCTCTAAATTGGCCACAGTTCCTGCCCATGCTTGGGCAGCTAAGATATCAGAATTTAGCCTAGTGAGAGAGAACCGTGCTTTGTTGACAAAGAACCCTGCAGGCTAGAAAAATAAAGGCAAGGAGGAAAATAGTTCTCCTAAAGTCCAATGCTTTTCTGTCTGCTTTATGAGGATTCTGAAAGATTTATGCAGTTCTCCTGCTTAGAAAGTTTCTGAGATGGTCAAACTCTGAGGAATGATGATATACAATACATTTATTGCTATAGTAGGACCAATTAAACTAGTTCAAATCAATACCATGATCTTCTGGGATAAAAAACCCCAGCAAAATTCAATAGAATGACCCTCCTTAGAAAAGTACCCTCTTTGAAGCGGGTGTCAATACCATACCTGAATGTTATATTAACCTTCCACTCTACGTAAGCAATATCTTAGGTACTGCTATGGTGATGCAAACTATATAAAAGCCAGACCTCTTCCTCTACTCCTGCTCTATTTCTATACTTGTCTCCATTAGATAGACACAAGCAGCCTTTAGGACGATCATTATGCTGTTCAGATTTTCTAAAAGTGATTCTCAAGTCGAGTCACAAGGTAACATCCTACCTTGCCAATACACATTCTTGCTAAAATGTAGTCACTAGTTATAGAGCTGCCACCAGGAAGAAAGTGGTGTTTCTCTTAAATAAGACAAAGGCTGATACTGTTAAACAGGAACTGCCAGCATAGCTTATTTTTAAAAACAATTTAAGAAGAGATGAATTTTGAAACCAGCTATATCTAAAGGGTAGCTGTAACACCCGAGTGGAAATTCCTTTAGATTCAGCTAGGGACTGTTGTTTGACTGGTCTTGCCGATGTCCTACTGACCTGTATACATTTGCTCTTTCTCGAAACCTAAATGGTCAGCTACAGCCAACTGAGACTTTGCAATTGGAATTTCCACTAGACTAGAAATCTCTGCTTGTATATGAGGAAGCAAAACCAAACAATAGAAACCACATCTCAGGAAGCTATCACAAACGAGTCTGATGGGTCATTTGGGGTCGGGGATCTGCACATGTTAAGGAGAACAGGAAGATAAGGGAACAGAGACTCATCAGCATGGACCCCATGTATTCCAGTTGGAGTGATAGGAATTAAGAGTATTTTATGAGGATACAATAAACTAACATTGCCACAGAATGCAGGTTTGCTTGTTGCAGAATTTGGTTCATCATGTTGCGGAGAACATAAGGTCTTGATCATAAGCCACTGTCTTGAAAGGGGTACAGTGAAGAGCTTACAGGGGTGCCGTGCACCATTGGAATGAAGGACAGAGAAAAAAACCTAGGTCATTCACACTAGGGTCAGTGATTAAACAAAGGTAAAGTATTGTCCACTGTGTATACTACTTCTATTTGAGAGAGGACAAAAACTTGAGATGAACCTAGAGAATCAAGTGCTATGAAGCAAGTTGAGAATCCCAGGATTGAGTAAACATAGGACCCATTGAGACCAAAACTCCCATGGATTTCAGTGACCAGGATTAGGACCTATCAAGAATGAGGTACCTGTCATCTCTGCTAGCAGTCACTTGCAGTCAAGATTGAGGCATATTGGCAGGACAGTATGGAAAAGGTTGCCTGGTCATTGTCCAGGCTGTCTCTCTTCTGTAAATAGTCAAAGGACTGTCAGTTCAGCATCCTTCATTGGTACTAGCATTCACTTTATATAGAAGATATCTTCATCTCTATTTTAAATAAATTTCTGCTGCCACATTGGCTTTCTGTGGTCACAGAATTTGAGAAAAAGAATTCTAAAAATATTTAGTATAGAAAGTTATATTTTAACCATAATATTTTAAAATAGTCTTTCTAAAGCCTCCTTTAAAGGACAGGAGGAGAACAGTGACTACTGGATAACTTAATGATAACCAATCCTTTGTTAGTGGGGAAGGTGCTAATTCAGCTTTTTTAAAAAATATATTCCTACTGTAGATGATTTAACACTATTCTTATTATGGGATGGAGTGCGGTTTGTAGATTTGGTAGCTAACATGCTTTCCTGATCTCAAGAAACTGCTGGGTTTGTTTTCATTTTTGATTTTGTTGGGGCACTGAAAAGAAGTTTTGAGCTATACAAGTTCAGGCTGGTGTGCCATTAAAAAATAGAACTAGTTGGTAATGTTTCAGTGAAAGCTTTTTTTTGTAGAAAAATGCCTGTTTGTCAAAACCAACCCTTTTAGTATAAAACAGTACAGAGTCAGTCTTGATAAATTGCTTGACTTGAAATTTTTGAAGTTGCCAAGTGTGAAACAGCTTTTTGTTTAGAAACAAACTGATTAGAATTTTAAAAAGAGGATCAAAACTGGAACAATTTTGAATTACTGAAACTGTATTTTTTGAATGGTTCATAAAATTTTTCAAGACTTTGCCTTTTTGTCCTGATTTGGGATGGGAATACTTTTCAAAATCTCAAAAGTTTAGGGAAGGAAAACAGGTTGTTTTCATTTTTGGGGGGGCAGGGGGGGAGAGTTAGGAGTTGACCACCTCTATTTAAAAAAGAGCTGAAAGAGTGTGAATTGCTTTTTGCTGCTTTAATTCAAGATCTCAGAACAAATCTGGAGGCATGGTGGCGAGCCTTAATAAATTCAGTGTAGGCACATATTTCATACTGATTTTCCCCCACTCAGGCAAGTATAGTAAATAAATATTAAACCACAAGCTTCTTACAGAAATCAATATACTATACAAATGGAGATAGTGATACAGAACTGTTGTTAAAGGGAATGTGCACCACCTAGTGGTCAGGAAGGGGTGAAACAGGTTTTCTTCTTTCCAGTCATCCCGTTTTCCTACTGCTCCACCCTATGATGGTTGGTCCTTCCAGAGACTCCACCCTCCAGCTTCATCATGTATTCAAGGCTGCACCCTTCTGGATCTGTACACAGAGTCCAACAGTGGAGAACCTTTGGGATTAAGTAGGAGGCCTCAGGACTCCTCCCCCTTGGGTCAAGATCTCACAGCCCAAAACCTTTCACCTTCAAGGTCTTCTCCCTCCAGCTAGGATCCCCATGTTAAAGATAGGTCTCTCTAGTTGTCCCTCTGTAGAGGTTGGCAGGAAAGCCCAGTCCCACACTTTCCACCAGGTTCCAATTCAGTGTCCACTGGTCGGCAATGAAGTTCTACACTCTGGGTGTTATGCAGCTACATTGCAGAATCACTACTTGCCAGCCTCTTCTCTTCCCACAGGGCAAAGAACTACAAGACAAAGATAAAGTCTCTGCCCTTCATAGAGTCACAGGTCCCTTCTTTGAAGGCTTACGTCACTATAACCAGATCTTAGGCAGCGGGAACTCTCATGGGGCGCTCTCTCAGAACCTCAGTCCATAGGGTGGCTCACCTCCACAGCTGGCCTGCCTGCCACGGAGCTATCCTGGGCAGTCCCTCTGTTCCCCTTGTTAAGCTCCTCCTCCAGCCTGTGCAGGCTTTTCAGGTGCAGTGGGGCGAGGCTGTCTGTGTTTAGAGCTGTTTAATCTCTTCCTTTCCAGTGTGGGGTTTGTACACCCCATCCCACCTCCTTCATAAAGCACTTTGAGATCTATTGATGCATATATAGTAATATATTAGAGCTTAGTAGTAGTAGTAGTATAGTTGAATCCCAGTAACATGTCCATTGCCATTCTGAACACAGATTTCTCCAAATGGATGTGAGGGTTAAAAACTGGTTGTGCATACGGAGATTATCATGAAGTGAGTAGCTTGTTTGTAATTGATCTTGCAGATCTTCAGGTTTGAACTTCCAGCAACAGCAGAATGGACAACCTTGCTTGCTTTTTATTTTCAATGACTCAAGTGGATGGAGTTTCCACCAGTTCCCTTAGGAGACTATTGTATAGTTTAATATTAAACACTTATTAACTTTCTGTTGAGATCAATATCAAAAATTCATCCTGAGAGTTAAAGTTAATGGGCTAGATCCTCAAATGCGGTAAATCAGCATAACTCCGTCAACACTAGTTAAGGCTCTGGCCTAATGTTTCTGGAGAATCATGGGCTGTCTGAAAGGAGCCGGTTTGCAGACAATTGGGGTCTGTAAGCACAGAGGGGTGAGAGGAAGAATGGACATTAGTTTTTAGAGACAAGTTTCCTTTCTCACAGTCATTAGGCTTGGATGAACCTGCCTTTCCAAGCTCTCAAAGCATTCAGTGAGGTTTGCTTTACTCTCAAGTCCCTCTATTTTTTAAAAAATATAACTTGTTTTGTTTCTAATCAGATAATGAGTCTTTCACTGCTTCTTGAGTCATTTCCTGCAGGTTGCCTCAAAGAGAAGTTAACACTTCATTCTCTAATATGAGGTAATGAAGGGTACAGGTCTCTGGAGTCTAATTCCTCCTCAGAGGACTATGTTAATAAGGACTCTGTCAGAGGTTTCTTTTTTTTAGATGTTGTGTAGCAAGGTGCTGCAGCCAGGCAACTATAAGGGAGAAACTGAGTGACAGCTCTCCAAGAAGATTAAGGTAAGTCGACGGGAGAGCGTCTCTCATTGATGCAGCGCAGTGAAGACACTGGGGTAAGTTGACCTGAGCTACGTTGACTCCAGCTACGTGAATAATGTAGCTGGAATCGACATAGCTTATGTCAATTTACCTCCATAGTGAAGACAAGCCCTCACTAGTGGATTACATAATTCCTCCGCTCAAAGGAAGCTTATCCAGAACCTCTGAGGTCCACAGTGGTTCAAATCCAGACAAGCCCCACTTATGTGACAGTCACCTGCCTGGCTGATATACTAGTATTGAAACTGGGCCCTCTTGAGCTAAAAGCATAAGCTACCATGGCTTAAGCTAAAGCTTTGGGGATAGGACTCTGTCATCTCTGACTGCAACCTGTAACACTCAACAGTTACACTACGATCCAGTGGAATCTCAGTGAAGTCATTGAAGCACTGCACCAGCTCAAGATTCCAACCCGGAACAGTCGTGACAGGTCCATGGCCTAAGATTTCAAAGGAAAATAAAATTGATCAAAATTCACAAGACATTTAGGAGACATCATACACCCTAAGTGTCTAGATCTTTCTCTTCCTTCCATTTAGTGCTACATTCTGATTCTGCACATGAGTCAGTTGTTCTCAGCCAGCGGTACACAAAGGTTTTCCAGGAAGCATATCAACTCATCTAAATATTTGCCTAATTTTACAATAGGCTACATAGAAAGCACTAATGAAATCACTACAGACTAAAATTTCATATCGGCAATGACTTGGTGATACTTCTCTATGTATTATACGCTGAAATGTAAGTACAATATTTATATTCCAATTGATTTATTATATAATTGTATGGTAAAAATGAGAAAGGACGCAATTTGTCAGTACTAGTGTGCTGTGACACTTTTGCATTTTTATGTCTGATTTTGTAAGCAAGTAGTTTTTAAGTGAGGTTAAACTTGGGGGTATGCAAGACAAATCAGAGTCCTGAAGCGGGTAGAGTAGTCTGGAAAGGTTGAGAGTCACTACACTGACTCATATGGAAGATTTTTGTAATGCCCTGAATAATGGAGAAGGAAGAGCCTACATTTATAAAGTAATGTAATCCAGATCTGCTTGGTATGGTCCTCTGTCCTCATCTAGTGGCACCTGGACCATTTAGAGATTGAAGAGTCATATGGCTTCTGGCTTGTACACTAAGGCCTGGTCTAGACTGGACGGCGGAGGGTGAGGATTGATATAAGTTACACAACTTCAGCTACATGAAGAACGTACTTGAAGTTCACGTACAGTGGCACCCCGGAATACCACGCCCCGCTATAGCGCGAATCCGCTTATAGCGCGGTGCACGGCTGGCTCCCGATGGCGGCGGCGGCCGCTGCTTTGATGCGCGGAACCCCGCAATACCACGACCCCACCATTATCGCGATCGGGTTTTTTTGGATCCCGATCGTTGCGGTATTGCGGGGTCCCACTGTACTTAGATCTACTCATCGCTGTGATGAATCGACAGCTGATGCTCCCGTCAACTCCGCTTGCACCTCTTGCTCTGGTGGAATACTGGAGTCAATGGGAGAGCGATAAATCAACCCCTGCTGGATTAATCAATGCCCGTCAATCCTGCAGGTAATGTAGACAAGCCCTAAGTTTCAAAGGTCCCAGGTTTGATTCCCTCATGCCGATGACTCGGGTCTGTTGCAGTGCTCTAACATTGACAGCTGATAGCCTAGGTATCTCTGGACTTGCTTTGTCAGTTATGAATGTAAAAAAATTGCTTGAGCTTCGTAATCTCTTTCATTACAAATTAAGCACTGGTCTGTCAATGTTACAATTACAGTGTGGCCATGCGTAAACAACTCCAAACGTTGGCTATTGCTTGTTCCCTGTATAACAGAACAAGAAGTGAAGGAAAAAAAATCAAAACCAGCAGAAGCTGATGTAAATGCAATCCCATTGCAACTTTTTTTTAAAAAAAATTCATTTCTCATCTCTGTTCAGCAACTTTGAGCACATGCTTAAGTCCCTCTGAGGAGAAAGTTAAGACAAATGCTTATGTGCTTTGCTGAATCAGGCCATCAAAGTAGCATGAGCATACAGTTCAAATAAACAAGAGGGGCCTGAACAGAATTCCAGTTCTCAAATAATCCCTGATCTTGGGGAACATATAACTCCTTACAGGCCCTGAGGCAACAAAAAGCTTGAAATGTTTAAGCATTGTCGTGAATGAGGATGCTTTCTTGAATCAAGACCATAGGCAGTGCATGACTCTTGTATTTGGGCAGTCTGGACACAAGTGCCGGAAGCTCCCTAGAAGCAGTACTCCAAACGTAGTGGGCCGGCGCACCTCAAAAGGTGCATTCTGGCCCCATTTGAGATGGAAATTGTTGAAATTGTAATGGAATTCCTCAAGGGCTTCTTTTCCATGGATCCAGGTGATGATGATGTCCTCAATGTAGTGCAAGTAAAGTATTCCACCGTGATTTCAACAATTTCCATCCCACCATCAGCCTCAGCCTGGACCAATCCACACAAGCGATCCACTTTCTGGACACTACAGTATTAATAAGCGATTGTCACATAACCATCACCCTATCCCGGAAACCTACTGACTGCTATACTTACCTACATGTCTCCAGCTTCCATCCAGGACACATCATACGATTCATTGTCTGCTGCCAAGCTCTAAGATACAACTGCATTTGCTCCAATCCTTCAGTCAGAGACAAACACCTACAAGATCTCTGTGAAGCATTCTTAAAACTCCAATAACTACCAGCTGAAGTGAAGAAACAGATTGTCAGAGCCAGAAGAGTACCCAGAAGTCACCTACTACAGGACAGGCCCAACAAAGAATGTAGCAGAACACCACTAGCCATCACCTTCAGCCCTCAACTAAAACCTCTCCAGTGCATCATCAAAGATCTACAACCTATCCTGAATGACAATCCCTCACTCTCACAGATCTTGGGAGATAAGCCAGTTCTTACTTACAGATAGCCCTCAACCTGCAAATGCTCACCAGCAACCACATATCACACTACAAAAACACCAACCCAACTCTGCCAACTCTGTCCACATATCTATTCAAGTGACACCATCATAGGACCGAATCACATCAGCCACACCATCAGGGGCTCATTCACCTGCACATCTACCAATGTGATCTATGCCATCATGTGCCAGCAATGCCCCTCTGCTATGTACTTTGACCAAACTGCACAGCCTCTATGCAAAAGAATATATAAACACAAATCTGACATCAAGAATCATAACATTCAAAAACTAGTAGGAGAACACTTCAGTCTCTCTGGTCACTCAGTAACAGATCTAAAAGTGTCAGTTCTTTTACAAAAACTTCAAAAACAGACTCCAACGAGAAACTGCAGAACTGGAATTAATTTGCAAACTGTATACGGTTAAATTAGGCTTGAATAAAGACTGGGAGTGGCTGGGTCATTACACAAACTGAAAACTATTTCCCCATGCTAAGTTTTCCCCTACTGTTACTAATACCTTCTTGTCAACCGTTTGAATGGGCCATGCTGATTATCACTACAAAAGTTTTTTTTCTCCTGCTGATAATAGCTCTCCTTAACTGATTAGTCTCTTAGTCCTGGTCTACACTTAGGTCGATTCTCCCACTTCCCCAACATATGCAACTTCACCCACATGAATAGCTTAGCTGAAGTCGACATATTCAGGTCGACCTACCTCGGCGTCTTCACAGCACTGAGTTGACTGCTGCTGCTCCCCTGTTGACTCCGCCTGCACCTCTCACCACAGTGGAGTCCCAGAGTCAAAGGGAGAGTGCTCAGGGATTGATTTATTGTGTCTAGATAAGATGTGATAAATCCCCGAAAGATCAATCTCTGTCTGCCGATCCAGCATGTAGTGTAGACCTGGCCTTAGAGTTGGTATGGCAACCCCATCTTTTCATGTTCTCTGTATATGTGTGTATGTATGTATGTGTGTATATATATATATACACACACACAATCTTCCTACTGTATGTTCCACTCTATGCGTCTGATGAAGTGGGTTTTAGCCCATGAAAGCTTATGCCCATATAAATTTGTTAGTCTCTAAGGTGGCACAAGTACCCCTCATTCTTTCTGCGGATACAGAGTAACACGGCTACCACTCTGAAGTAAATATTTGGTATTTGAATAGCCTGATTTGCCCAGTAGATGGCACCTGAACCCCACACTGTAATTTTAATGTATCTTAGTTTTCATTGCTGAAGTGATTGTTAATTAATACATACTTCTATGTTTTCATCAGCAGTGGTCAAATGAGGTCACTTTGACCTTGATTAATAAAATGTGTAATCATTTGGGAAATATTTGAAGTCTGAGACCTGCCAAGTGGTTGGTTTTTTTTTTCTGTAATCAATAAAACAAAATCTAAATTGCAAATCACGCAGGCTCCATTCCAATGTGCCTTTTACATTTTTTTGTGTGTGTGATTTACACTTTCTGAAAAATGATTTGCAAATATCATTACAGATATGAGAAAATAAGCCAAATTTGCCCTTTCTTGTTGTTTTTCAAGGACAATACGTAATGTAAAAGTACTGAAAATTATTGCTGCCACAAAACATGGAATTAATCAAGTGCCTTTCAGTAGAGTAATCTGCTTTAGCAGGTTCTCAAGCAAGTTTGTAGACTTTTTGCTTCCTCAGTTTAAATGTCCAGAAAGTGAGGTCTAGGCTGTGAAGTCCTCTCCTACAGTGCAATGGTCCTGGCAGGCCTCCAGAGTGCAGTGCTTACTGTACCATCTTCTGCATGGTGTGTTCAGACCAGCACCTCCAGTATTGTAGAAATAGGACTAAGTTCTCTGCTGTTGTACAGTGATGCCACTCCATTGCCAATTGTCAATTTACACCACCAGAGAATCTGGGCCTAAGTATTTTATTTAATGTTTGAGCTTATGAAAAAAAGCGGTGGAGGAATAATAATGTCATACCCTATAGCAGGGGTCTCAAACACGCCACCCACGGGCTGCATACGGCCCGCAGGGCTCTTGCGTGCAGCCCGCCAACCGCCCCCGCCCCTCTGCCTACCTCCATGCCTGCGGGCTGGATCCGGCCCGTGGGATTGCCCCCTGGGGTGCTGCGAGCCCCGCGTCACTTTCTGAAGTGGCTGCAGCACATCCCTTCGGGCCGGGGGGAAGGAGAAGGGGAAGCGGGAGGAGGCAGAAGACTCCTACATTGCCTCCCTCCAGGCACCCCCCCCCCCCCCGCTGCTCCCATTGGCCAGGGACAGGGAACTGCAGCCAATGGGAGCTTTGTGGGAGGTACCTGGAGGAATGGTGAAAGTAACGCATGCAAGGAACCCTGAGGTGCCCCCACCCCAGGGGCTGCAGGGACTGGTTCCAGCTGCTTCCTGGAGCAGAGTGGTGTGGGGCCGGAGGCGCTCTAGGTAAGCGGCACTGGGCTGGAGCTCTCACCCTGAGCCCCTCTTGAACCCCAACTCCCTGCCCTGAGCCCCCTGCCGCATCCCAGACCCCAACTCCCTGCCCTGAGCCCCCTCCACACCCTGCACCTCAACTCTCTGTCCTGAGCACCCTGCACACCTCCTGCACCTCAACTCCCTGCCCTGAGCACCCTGCACACCTCCTGCACCTCAACTCCCTGTCCTGAGCCCCCTCCACACCCTGCACCCTTTCTGCACCCCCTGGGGGCAGGGAGGGGTCAGCGTTGGCGTGGGGACTTCAGGGAAGGGGTTGGAATGGGGCAGGGAAGGCGTGGGAAGAGGCATGGCAGGGGCAGGGCCTCATGGAAGGGGTGGAGTGGGGGCGGGGCCAGGGGCAGCGAAGAGGTGTCAGTGATGCAGCCTTGGGTCAATGCACTAGTCCTCACGTGGGCCTTGTGGTCATCTGAGTTTGAGACCCCTGCCCTATAATCTAGGACAGCATACTCCCTCTATTATACATCTGTCTATGAGAATAAGGTCCACTCAGTCCTTGTTCTCTCTGGGAGAAGAATTCTAGAAAAGTGCTTGGAGACTTACTCTCTTCTAGGTAATCCCTGATTTTCTATATTATATACAATGAAGGAAGAAGTTGAACCCTGACAGGTTTTTTCTTACATGGTTTTCAGCACTTCCATATTTCCATTATTTGTCTGAATTTAATGCATAATTTCAGTTATTGTGTAAAAAATCGCCTCTTACTACTTTGCTAATTGTTTCTTTTTTGTGTGTGTTGAATCTTCCACAGTATTTTATAAAAGGCAGATATCTGTTTGGATGACTGTTGCAGAAATGAAATATATTTTTAACAGAACACCTAGAAAGTTTTTGATTTTTGATTTCTCCAGGATATGCACCCTAATCTATTTCCATGAAAGCACACAAGTCAAGCATAATTGTGCCCTAGTTCCGCAAAGCACTTAAAGGTAAGTATGTGCTATAATCCCATTGAAATTAAAGGGACTATTCAAATTCTTAAAGTCAAATTCATGCTTAAATGCTTTGGTGGAATTGGAGCTTTAGTCATTACTTAGACTTCCAAAGAACTCTAGCCACTGCTGTTGGTAAATGTGAATCAATACACCCTCATCTGAAACTTTAATTCTGCATTGTGATCTGCTGGCACAGACCCCTGTGCTGTTTGGAGTCCTACTGGGCACAGGGATCAGTGATAGAGGATCTTAATGTGGGAAATCAGAGTCTGAGTCAGTAGTACATCAATGTTGCAGTAGGAGGTTAACAGGCTTTTTTTTTTCACTAGTAGTGCTATCTTCACAGTATTTTGTAATACCAAAGTCTTTCTTGACCACATGTGGTCACAAAAGAGCCTTTAGCATTGCTTGCTAAAGTGTGCTCTAAAGTTGTGGCCAAATTGTAGTTGGGATTACATGGCTCCATACGTTCCCACTGCAGTTTCAATTACCATTACACTTTTGTGTAAGCTGATTTAAGTATAAGTCAATCAACACTGGTTTGCAAGGCTAATCTCTAAAGAAGTATTGACCCTGCATATGAAACAACTCAATAGAACAGCAAAGCCCACTGTTTAAAACCAGCTCCTGAGGCATTTACAGGCGCTGCATTGTCTAACCTCACTTTTGCAGCGCATACAACCTGTGACAGTTATATAAACTCTCCTTCCCCCTGCTTTCATCCAGACATTTTGCTTTAAAAACTTTCACCACATCACTTCCTCTTTTATTCTCATGTCATGCTATGCTCTGTTGAACAGCGACTCTTTTCTACTGCAGCAAGTCACTTCAGTGATGTGTGAAGGGATTCCTTTGTATTTCAGGCCAAATTCTTTTACTTCAGCCTTGCACAGGGTATAAATACTGAGCAGAACACTTGGTAAAGTGACTTGGGACCCTAAGGTTGAAGGCACTGTGAAAAGATCAAATAGAAATACTGAAGTAATTATAACCATCTTCCAGTCACAGAAATTACTATTTCAGTATTTTCATTTTTCTTTGATTTCTAACATTCTTGTGATAACCCCTCACAGATGCCTAGTCAGGATAAAATCCAATAATGATAAAGCATAGTTTAGTGGTTAGAATACTAGTGTAGGCCTTAGGAAACCTGGCTTCAATTCACTGCTCCACCGCAGACTTCTTGAGTGACCTTGGGCAAGTCACTAGGCAAGGGCTAGCTTCACAAAGAACTAGGCGTGGCAATGCTGAGTATCACTATGCCTACCTTTTAGATGCCTCGAAAATCACTGGGATTCACAAAGCCAGGAGTTAGGCATGTAGTCTCCCTATAAAACGAATGGGGAGAGACAGGCGTTTCAGAATGGGATTGTCAAAAACTGCCATGCTCAGTGGCTGTGATGGAGTGGGGCTATATCTATCCAATGTACTAATTCTGATTGAAATTGTGAAGTTGTATTAGAAAATCTTCTACGCCTATAGGGCATAGGTGACTACTTTCAGCTGTCTCTGGGGTGGGGGTGGGGGTGGGGCTCTACCCCGAAGCCCCGACACCACTCCATGCCTTCCCCCCAGGCCCAACCCTCATCCTGTATCTTCCTGCCCTTGCTCCATCTCTTCCCTCAAGACTTCACCCCACCTCTTCCCGTCCCTGCTCTGCCCCTTTCCCAAGTTTGTCCTGCCCTCACGCCACCTCTTCCTGCTTCCGCTCCTTCTCCTTCCCTCAGGACCTCCTGCTCACTGCTAAACAGCTGATTGGTGGTGGGTGGGAGGAGCTGGGGAGTAGGGCAGGAGCTGATGGGCAAGGCCCACCGAGCAGCTGATCAGTGGGTGGCTGCTGGTAGGTGCTGAGCATCTAAAATTTTTTTTCTGTGAGTGCTCCAGCCCTGAAGCACCACAGAGTCAGCACCTATGCAATACATATATGAATTCACCATTGCTGACAGGTCCTGTAGTATGTATACCCTGGACAGCTACAATGGCAAATACTGAAGTTTAGCAATGTGCTCACATCTCACAAAAGGTTATGCAAAAAAGCAACTCAGGCTTTGGAAATCCAGTTTAGCTGAAGGGAAGGAGGAAGGTAGAAGCAGCGAAAACTTACCAGGAGAAGAACAAAAGAGACCAGGTGATCAGAAAGGGGTTAAATACAGAAATGCACAGCAACAGGGGCCAGGTAGGAAACATAAGTGGGGGGCAAGAGAGAGGAAGGTCACAGAAGCTGGATAAGGGGCTCCAAGAGGGAGAGGTGACCCAGAATGTAGCAGCCTCATAGAGTAGCAGATCTCTGCCTGATTTTCTGAGCCCAGATGGCCCCAAGGTTTCTGGAATAGCCAAGACCCCAGCCCAAAGAATGCCCTGGAGTAGTGAGGAAACTGAGGCAGAGGCTTGCAGTTAGTGTTTATGGGTTTGGATCTGTGCTCTCCTGTGCTTTGTATGGTTAAGATTAAAAGAACATTAATGTGATAGACTGTGAGCCAAGTGTCTCTCTGTATGTTAACTGCTGTGTGCCCCTGAAAGACTTAAATTGTAAATCATAATCTTCACACCTTTTGGGTTGGAGTTTTGGAAGAGGGATGTGTTTTAGTGCTGGGGAGTCTGAAGGGTCCGTGTTGTGCCCAGAGAGGTACAGAACTAGGAGACTTGGGTTCTGTTCCGACCTCTGTATTGCATCAGGCAAGCTCTTTAGTAAAGTTTTCATATATGAGTGCCTCGGTACCTGTGATGATTTGGAGAAGTTGTCTGTACAATTTTTGAATTCTGGGTGAGATTATGAACTTCGTGTGTATTTTTTCTAAGCTCCAAACCTTACCCAGTGGTATAGCCTTTTGCTTTCTGTGTCTTACCTCCACGTTGAACTGAAATTCCAGTAGGTAATGATAGAGGAGTGATAATAGAGAGTCATTACATTGGGATAGTCCTCTATTTAAATACATCCATCCTAGGCAATAGCCTGGCTCTCACCCAGGTGATGTGGTTTGGCAGGGGATCAATCACCTGACAGAGGAAACTGGAAGGTTATAAAAGGGCCGGAGCTGTTCTCTTTGGGGTCTTGGATCACTTTCACCACCTAAGATGAGGGAAGCAGCTGCATAAGTTAGGGGGAACCCTGCCTCCTGAACACACAATCCCCCAAGAGAAAGATGCGCTAGACTGAGGGGCATATCATTCAGATTGTTTGCTCTCTAAATGATTTGTACTCTCTTGGCCTAGTAAGTAAAGGTTAATGATGTTTCAGAGTCCTGTGGAAAGTCTGTGTATTATGTGCCCCACCTATCAAACACCCTTGAAGAGTTGACCTGTGGATCCAGACTGCCCACATGGCTGGAGTCCTGGGAGAGGGTGTTTGACATGGAGGAATCTAGGAAGGTGGGGAAGGAGAGTCAGTTTTAGGTGCAGGGGCTGGAAAGTTGGACCATGAGATGTTAGTTCTCCGGAAGGGTGCTAAGCAAAGAAACTGCACTCCAAGTGTGTGCTGGGGGTCCTGAACTTGAGGCAGTTGGATCCCTCACATCAGTCTAAGTAGAGGGATTTGACTAGACCTGTGATAGTATCTAAACCACACTGAGGACGCATGAATAAGTGGCCTGATTTTTCAGAGCTTTTGAGTTACTTGAAGTCAGTTTGAAAATTGAGTCCTTGGTTCATTAATGTTTGTAACTTGCTCTGAAAACCTGGGAGGCAAGACACTATAGAGAGACAATGATTATTTCATCAAGTGAAACTATTCTAGTGTCTGGACAGAAATCACTTTTTACAGTACGAAAACACCCCTATCTAAAATAATCTCAAAATGCCATTGATGTGTGATGATAATGTCATTCTAAACTCACCTGAAAGACAGCTCAGCTAAAATGATAGTGGTTTAGCCGATAAGAAGTAGAAAGGGTGACTTCCAGCTGATTCGAGTTTTTTACAGTCTCTATTGATTCATTCACAGAGAGTCTCCCCTTTTTGGTCCAAGAGGTAAAGTTACTTTCTGTGGACCACAGGATGTCCCATATTGCATCTCAGCTGCTCTTGATGTATGTTTTGGCACCACACTGGGGACTTTGCCAATTCATTAACTGTTCTTGTGTCTGACAGCCAGATGCCAGTCACAATTTTGCTGGGTCCTGCCTTTATGCTGTTTGTTACAATTGGTTAATATGTCTGGATTATTATCTTGTCTTCTGCTATCAGGGAAAAAAGGAGACCAAGCAGTCTGAGGCTATTTCAGTCTGTCTGTTCTCCCTTCCCTGTCAAAAGTCTAATTTGCAATTAGGAATTTCATCAGCACTTTCATGTTTTCAGAAAGCAGTTGGGTAAATGTTCCAGAGAGATTTATCTACCATAGAGGTAGAAGTATCAGTAATCCCCAGGAAACCAGTCATTACCAGAAGTTAGTGAGTGCATTATTGTTGTTGTTTATAAAGCCATCAATGTGCAAGGTGCTCAGTTGTCTCATCTTGAGACAAAGCTGATAATCATGTTCTCCCAAAGAGCTAGATTGTGCTTTTAAGGCAATCTTGTGATGGGGCAGTGGAGAGCTACGGTGCGGTAGGGGAAACTCAGGGAGGGACTGTTTCTTGGGGAGGTGCAGTCCCTGTCCATGTTCTCTGATGCACTATCCCCTAGGATAGTGTAGCCAATCAAGGGCCAGTGTAGAGGGGGACTGGACCATGATGCCACCTTCTCCTTGCCTCCAGTGGAATATCTGGATGGAGCTGTCACTTTTTTCCTATGAGCACCCTGGACTGCACCTGATGTTGGTTCCTATGCAGCCCTTTCCCCTGCTTAGCCATGTATGATCCTGTCAATCTGGCTCCATTTCTATTCATGTTCTTACACCATTCCATTGCCATGAAGTATGAGCGCTAATAAATCAGGACGTGATCCTGCAAGATGCTGTACACATCCCAAGAGGGGATGAGCTTCCTCAGCTTCCCTATTATTTCCATGGAAACCAAGGGCATTCAGCCTGCAACAATGAGTGATTGGCACCTTTCAGAACGTGGCCCTCGTTCATTCTCTCTGTTACTATTACTAGTGCCCATGCAAATTCCATTTTCTATTAATAATTAATAATCATAATACAATATTGTTTTAAAGTTAAAATATAGGGCCAAATTTTAAGGGAGCCTCAATCTGACACACACCTTAAACGAGCCTAAAATTAAGTGTATGCTTGGAGCTGGGTGTGTGATTCCCAGCTTGAAAAGAGACACTCATGCTAGCTCTCATGGATCTAGAGTGCTAAAGACAAAATGTAGTCATGGCAGCACAAGTGCCAGGAGGGGCTAGCCCAGGGGTAGGCAACCTATAGCACGCATGCTGAAGGCAGCAGACAAGCTGATTTTCAGCAGCACTCACACTGCCCAGGTCCTGGCCACCAATCTGGGAGGCTTTGCATTTTGATTTAATTTTAATTTTAAATGAAGCTTCTTAAACATTTTATTTACTTTACATACAACAATAGTTTAGTTCTATATTATAGACTTATAGAAAGAGACTTCTAAAAACATTAAAATGTATTACTGACACGCGAAACCTTAAATTAGAGTGAATAAATGAAGTCTCGGCACACCACTTCTTAAAGATTGCCAACCCCTGGGCTAGCCTGTCAGAGACCATAGATGTGTACTCAGGACAGCTATCTTCCCCTACTGCTCACGCTGCTAAAGCTACATCTATTTTTCGCGTGTTAGCTGGTTGCGACCTAGGTAGTATGCCCTGGTATGTCTCATCAAGCCGGGAATCACACTCTGAGGTCCAAGTGCAGACATACCCTGACACATCTAACTGCCTGATTTGTGAATACAATCATGTAATTAGTTATATAAGATTTTCAGAAATGACCAATGATTTTGGTCGCCTCATTTTTTGGCTGCCTAATCTGAAATGTGGTAAAGAGCTAGATGTTCAGAAAATGCTGAGCGCCCTTTGAAAATCAAGCATCTTTAAGGTTCCTCAAGTTGAGCACTCAGAAACTTACAACATCGCCTGTCACTTTTGAAAATCTCAGCCCTCAGATTTGCTCTTTGTGCCTCCAATTACCTGTGGGCAGAAAATGAGAAGATATTTTAATACAACTAGGTGCATCGTGTGTTCTCTAGTAATTATAATTCCCAGTGCACTGGCATTATGTTTTAAATGTAATTGCAGAATTGCCATACTGACAAATTGGTATCTTTCTAATAGTTAAATGGCTCACCATCACCAATCAGAACCGAATACATACTCTATTAAGTTTATAATTACCATATATTTAAGCATTTCACAGCCCACTTAGCCTTCCATTAGAGTTCCCTGAGTGCTCTCTTCTCACATTTCTTGCTAACAGATTATTGTACAAATGCTTTAAAACTAGTATATGAGAAAAAAGTGTGTACAGTAACTCTCAGGCAGATTAGATGGCCTAAGAAGATTGCTAAAGGGGTGACTGTCACTAACACATCACCAAATCCAGCTCATGTCAATAGTAGGGGAAAATTTACTCACACTTTGTGAACTGTTTGAAATGGACCATCCTGATTATCACTACAAAAGATTTCTTCTCCTGCTGATAATAGCCCACCTTAATTGATTAGTCTCTTAGAGTTGGTATGGCATCCCCCATCTTTTCATGTTCTCTTTCTCTCTGTGTATATGTATACACATATACATGTATATATATATATATATCTTCCTACTGTTTCTTCCATTCCATGCATCTGATGAAGTGAGTTTAGCCTATGAAAGCTTATGCCCAAATAAATTTGTCAGTCTCTAAGTACTCCTCGTTCTTTTTGCTGCTACAGACTAACACAACTACCACCCTGAAACCTGTCATTCATAACAATGATGCTCCATCTATCCACCCATTCCACCCAATATGCCCAAAGGAACCTGCAACAAACAAACAAAAAGCCCTACTTCAAGTGGAGTTGAAGGAAGAACAGCTAGAAACTCCATGAAGTCCATGAGGGACTTTGCGATTGTTATTGATTTTATGTGGAAGGTGCTCAGATACTATGGTGATGGGTGGTGTATAAAATCTGAGGACAGATAGACCTAGACTTAGTCACAGAACGTGTTTTGCAAGCCCTTTCAAGTACATGCGAGAAAATTACCATGTATTTATGCACAAGAAAAAGAGACAAAGCTAGTCAAGTAAATTATTCATTATAAATTTTATTTTTTCAGCTCTAACGTTTCTAAGGTTACAAAGTACAATGAGTGAACTACAATGAGACAATAGTGGCGAGCAAGTCATTTCTCTGGCCTTGATCTGCAAAGCACTTAAGCATATTCACGTACTCTGAAGAAGGTTGGACTTACAACATTGGTTCAGAGTTAAATATATGCTTGAATCCTTTGCTGTGTCACGGCTTCCAGCTTTAAAGGAGAGAAATACAGATTGTAATTACTTTCTGTTTGACATTACTAATAGAAATATAAACACTAGGAAGCATTTTAATGGGTTCCCCCACGGTGCCACCTGGAAGTAGGCTACCATTCAGCCCCTCTGACTCACCAGCCTGGGCTCCTTTTACATTCTACTGCTGTGACCATCTGCCAAACCCTCTCCCAGGCTCCAGCACACATACAGGTAAGTAAACACCCAGCTGCAGAACGTACAGACCCTATAATCAGCTCTGCATGGAGAGGCTACAGCTAAGGAATGGCCCAGCTACTCAAATGCACCCTCCCGCTCCCGGAGTGTAAACCTAAAATTATACCATTGTGCACTGCATAGAGATTGTACAGCACTGCATAGAGATCTGTACAGCATAAGCCCATGAATTAAGCCCATGAATTAAGCCCATGTATTAAGTACAAAAGATAGATTTTAAGTGATTATAAGGGATACCAAACAGCTCAAAGCAGATTACCTCGCAAACAAACAAAACACGCAAACTAAGTTTAATATACTAAAGAGCTTGGATATGAGTAGCAAATTCTCACCCTAAATGATGATTCAAGCAGGCTGCAGAGATTCTTAAAGTGCAGCGGCACTTGCTTTCAGCTTAAAAACCCCAGGGGTTACTTTCACAGGCTAAAAATCCCTTTTAGCTTGGGTCCAGCACTTCCCCACAGTTCAGTCCTTGTTCCTCAGGTGTTTCCAAGAATCTCTTTGGGGTGGGGAGTCAGTGAAGAACCAAGATGATGTCACTTCCCTGCCTTAAATAGCTTTTGCATAGGGCTGGAACCCTTTGTCTCAAAGCTTAGTTCCCATGCCAGTCAGTGAAAGACCACTGGTATTCCAAGATGGAGTGCAGTGCCAGGTGACCTGGTTACATCTCCCTGTAGTGCCACAGCAGCAAAGAGTCAGAGGCAGTTTGTAGCATCCTCGGGTAGACCCCTTCCTGCAACCCCCTGGTGGGAGATAAACTTCTTCTAAGGCCTATTGTTTTCTTCTGTGGCCCTTCCCAGCCAGTCATCTGGACTGATTGCATTCACCAGGTGTAAACACATTTGTAATACAGCTATACAGTCAATAATCCTAACTGCAGATACAAAAATGATACCTGCATACAAATAGGATAACAATATTCAATAAATTATAGCCTTTCCAAAGATATCTTTCATGATCTATCTTGCATAAAATAAATCAGAAATATGCCATAATCATACCATAATAATATCACTGTGAAGAATATGGGTACAGTGTCACAAACACATGGTCCCATGTTCCTTCCCCTGTGCTATTTATGGTACCTAAATGGTTCTTTGTGCTTCTGAACCAGTCATAACTGATAGTACTAATTAAGGAACTGAATAGAATAAAGCAATGGGAACCACCAATTAGAAAAGTAAGAGATGCGGAAATATCGCTTTTGTCATTTTATCCATTTCCTGAGGATTAGCACAGGATTGTTTCTAGAATATAGTTTGGAGTGCTTTCTTTTGTCCATATCCTTTTTAAACCAGTTAAGCAATAAGGCGTCCATCACTTCCCTTGGGGAAACTACTGCATAATTTAATAGATCTCACTGTTTTAAAAGTCTTTTCTCACCATTTGGCAACACATTAATTCCACGGCTAGCACTCCTGGCAACAGCTTCAGGATGAAATGGAGAGAGGAGATAAAATGGGAACAGTGAGAAGAGAAAATTGTTTCTTAATTTTGCTCTAGGCAGTCTCTGCTAGATCCTTCTTGAAACAGAAGGAAATTAAACTGAGCCCATTCTCATTGAGACACATCAAATGTAAAATGTGAAGGGCACCTGTAATGGCTGTAATAGACAGATATCCCAGCTAAATATCATGTGTGTGACATACAGAACTCAGAAGTTTCTGCATCAAAATAATAATCTTTAGCAAATGAGCTGAAGGAGAATCTATTACTGGAAGTGGCAGTATTTGGGCTAATATTTTTTGTAGGCTAGACACTAGAAGGTGACATAGCTGAATCCATTTGAACAGGTCTTATATTCCTGAGAGGAGGCAGCGGTGGTATGTGTATACATTAGCCAGCACACTGTACGCCTTTCCCTATTGGCAAAGATATTTCATTGTGTTTCCTGTGTGTGAGTAATCCCACTGAAGTCAACAGGACTAATCACATGCCTAAAAGTAAGCACGTGCTTAAATGCAGGGCCGATCAGTGGGCGGAGAGGGAGACGGGGGATGGGACAGGAGGGCCATTTGGCCTGGGCCTCAAGCTCAAAGGGGGCCTCAAATTTAGACACGTGTTATTTTTTTTGGTATTTGATAAGTTTCATAACTTTTTTTTATGTGCATCCCTATCAGATCAAAATGTGACACACTCAGCTTAGAGCTGCAAATTTAAGCAAATAAGAGATGTGATTTGGCAAAAGACATCATTTTTTTGTTAACTGATATTGGTTTTGTCATATTAAAAAGATAAAAATGTTCATAAATATTAATAAACTATATCTGTTCTGATGGCACAAGATTAGACCGTGATGAACGTGTCCTCACAGATCAACTTATTATATAAACAAACCACTACTAGTGGCTGGTGCTGGATCAAGTGTGTGTTGAAAGGTAGAGAATTGCTACATTTTTGTGTATAGTTTTATGTCTAGCTGACTAAGGAATTATTTATGTGTGAGCATTCCTCATTATTATCTTCCTACAGTAGCTAAAAGAGGTGACTGGATGGTTGAGTCCTAGTCTGGTAGCTTCATCATAGGCTTTCATACTCTATAGGCCCAGATTCAAAGTGAAAATTTGTGAGGACAATCTTGTACAGGGAGTTTTGTGATGACACAGGTTTGAAATTTTTGGACGTTATCCCTCTGTCTGTATCCGTGTCTGTTTACTATATGTATGTCATCCCTTTGTCTTCAGTTCAGCCTGTTTTATTATACCTTGCGTGTTTGAGTTTTGATTCAGTGATAAGGATAATAACCTGTCTGACTTTCTTTTTGTGTGCTTAATTAGTATTCCTTCATTTTAAGTCTTCTTCAGCATTTCAGCAGAAGATCCTGTGTACGACCAAGAATCTCAGCAGCAACAGAAGATGTAGATCTTATGCAGCAAGAGCAATTCTTGACTGCTACAGGTTTGACTGTGACTGACATTGGAATTATTGACAAGAGCAATGCTGCCCAAATGCAATCATTTCTTCAAATTAGTTGTTTTGAAATTCAAAGTAACATTCCATTTCATAATCATGCTTTCCCTACTCGTCTCCTGACAAAAACTCTTCCAAATGGTGAGACCTGCACAAGAGACTGGTTATACTAGAGTACGGAAAAACAATCTCTGTACTGTGCACCTTGCTTTGTTTGGAACAAAAGTGCTGGAAATACATCGGTTCTCTCTGATCAACCAGGATAGAGAATCAACAGAGGTAGGAGGAAGTTGAAAGACTGAATACCATCACATGAGAGTTCAACATCACACAAAGAAAACTATGTTGCATGAAAATCAGCCAGGTGGACAGTGTCAGTTAAGAATTTACTCTTGACTGAACTCTCTACAGAAAGTTCTGGACAAAACTTCTTGAGTGCATCCTGAATGTCATTGTTTTTCTTTCTGAGCAGGGATTGGCTTTCTTTGATTCCAGTCAATGTATTGGTGATCATGCAAATAGAAACATTCTAGGCTTAGTTGAGCCCCTCAGCAAATACGACCCACTTTTATCAGAGCATGTTAAACGTGTTTGAGAATTGCAAAAGAGTCAAAAGTGCATGCAAGTCCATTATCTCTCCACATGCATACAAAACTAGTTTATAGAGCTATGTGGGTCATTCGTACAAACAACAATTCTTGATGAGATTTGAAATGCCATGTCTTTTTAAATCATTATTGATACCACTCCAGATTGTTCTCACAAGGAACAGACTACTATTCGATATGTTAAGATTGTTGACAGCTCAAAATTTTCAGTTGAAGAAAAGTTTAGTTTGTTTGATAATTCCATGAGAAAGCTGGAAAAGAAATTGCTGCTTGAGTACTAGCAATTCTAGAAGGTTTTAAGTTAGATTTTCAAATCTGCATTGGTCAAGCCTATGACAATGGATCTAATATGGCTGCGAAGTACAGAGGTGTAGAAACAGTTCTGCCTGATCATAATTCAAACTGTATTTTCTCCAGCTGAGGAAACCACACACTAAACCTTGTGGGTGTTGACTGTGCTGAATCATGGAAGGAAACAATTATTTACTTTGGAACTGTTTGGCAAATGTACAGTCTCTTCAGTAGCAATCCACAAAGGTGGGACATTCTGAAGCAATATCTTCCTGTTTCACTATGTGGCATGTCCAAAACTAGATGGTTTGCATGGACTGATTGTGTTCAACCAGATGTGCAGCATTTGAATTCAGCGAGAAAGGCTTTAAATGAGCTTGAATCTCTCAATTTCACTGCACAGACTCAAACTGAACTTCAGTCTATTCAGAAGTACATATCCAAATTTGAATGTATTTTGATGTCATCTTTGTGGATGAAGCTACTTACAATGATCCGCCAAACTAATCTGATAATTCAAGCACACAATGCTACACTTGATGTTGAGAGGGATAACATTGAAAGTCTTATCAATGACATTCAGCAGATTCATGAACAATGGGATGCAATCCTGACTGAGTCCAAATTAGTAGCACAGAATATTGGCATTTAATCTGAGTTCTCCACCAATCGCAATTTATCTACTGAATCTGATGCGAGCAGCATTGTAGGATCAATGTCTTCCTTATCATCATTGATTCTATTCAATCGGGTTTTACGTGTTGATTTGAGTCACTGTGACTAATTTATACCCTTTTGGAGGTTTCTTTGGGAGTTCAACTGACTGAGTAATGAAGATCTACTTTCTGCAGCTGAACAATTTCAGCAACAGGACAACAAAGAAATATCAAAAGATTTCAGTGACAAGGTCATCTTCCTCAAACAAATATATTCCATGAACTTTAAATTGGATTGCAAGCCAAAGGAATTGCTTCAAGAAATACTTGGACTCTCTGAGGTGTTTCCTAATATCACAAGTGCAACTTAAAATATACAATTCTTATTTTTATTATAAAACTGCACTCAAAAATAAAACAATGTAAAACTTTAGAGCCTACAAGTCCACTCAATCCTACTTTTTGCTTAGCCAGTCACTAAAAAAAACAAGTTTGTTTACATTTACGGGAGATAATACTGCCCTTTTCTTATTATACTCTCACTTGAAAGTGAGAACAGGTCTTTGCATGGCATTATTGTAGCTAACATTGCAAGATATTTACATGCCTGGTATGCTAAACATTCGTATGCCCCTTCATACCTCAACCACCCTTCGAGAGGACATGCTTCCATGCTCAATGGAAATTGTTATTGTTTAACAGTGTGATTAGAACCACGATTAATCACGACTATTTTTTAATCTCATGATTAATTGCATTTATTTTTTAAGTTTGACAACCCGAGTAATAACAATAAAGATTTTTTTAAATTAGATTGAGTGGGGCCCAAAATGTGCTAGGAGAGGGCACAGAAGAAGACATTGTTCCTGTCTCCATAAAATGTACAGCAGAAGAGACAAAATATATATGAAGAGAAGCAGAAAGAGATCTAAATTTAAAAGCAAGGTAGTTAGGGTGATGACAGGCATATAACCTGTTGTTCATATTTTATTTATATATCTGTAGGGTCAAATCCTCACTTGCAAATGGGATTAACCCCATTGAATCCTAGGGGACTAACACAGTTTACATTAGATAGGGATATATCTCAAACTAATACTATTAGTTTTTTGGGTTTTTTTGTAACTTCCAAAAGATATTCCTGTGCTTCATCCCTGTGTTACACTGGGGTCAGCGAGGAGATGATTCCTTTCTACAGCACAGAGAGTTTCACTGGATAATTAATCAATCACTTGATGACAACTGCAGAATATACTGTATGTTCTAATATTCCATTCCAGTTAATCCTGGCAGCACATCTGCTATGGAGGGGGACTGGAAGTGGAAAGAACACTGCAGTGTGTGAATAATAAATATTATTGTTAGAGCTGTATGGGAAATGGAATTTCCATTTTGTGGGAAATTCCACAATTTTGCAACTTGTTTTTGTTCTGAATCAGAATATAATGCAAGAATTTCTAAATTTCTTACAGAACAAAATTTGGGTCAGTTTGAAGGTCTTGTTTTGATAACTTCATGTTTTATTTTTGACTTTATATTATAATATAAAATATAATGAATTTTGAAACAATCATTTTGAAATGAAAAATCAATGTTTTAAACATTTAGACCATGTCAGTATATTTCTTTGATTTTTGTCTAAGTGAAATTTAATTGAAATCAACACAAACCTGCAAAGCATGTACATTTTTAGGAACTGGCATTTCTTGACAGAAAAACATTTCATTTGAAAATTTTCAACCAGTTCCAATTATTACTACTATTACACAAAAACCTTAATGATGTTAAGTCTGACCTTCTTATAGTCCTAGAAAGATGTTGTTTCCACAAATTGCCATCTACACTTTGCTGTATTTTTTTAACCCAGTTATTATAAATGTAAAGTACATGTAAAAGGTATTTCAGATGTAAAGTCAACATTATTCATTTAATTCATGCTCACTCTTGATAGGAGCACATTTATATTTCATGGTTTTCAAAGTCAAAGTACTATAGTATCCAGATCTGGATGGCTGCTTTTAGGGCAAAATGATAAACAGCGTTGTCCCTTGCAGTTAGATAGCAATACTGGAGAACAGTCCATTCAGCAACGAATCAAAAGATTTATATTAAGTAGAAAAGTCATATTCATCTTGCTTAGGTAGAACTGATGTTAGAAACTTATTTAAAATGGAAGGTAGAAATAGTTTCCTATGAAAGAAGTTGATTACTTTTCAGCCTGGGAAAGCAATAACAATACAATGATATAAAAAGGGAAGTAAACTGTGTGTAATTTAGAATAATTTTGTCTCTGCTTCAAAACAGAAAACTTGATATCTCCGTAAGTGATGAAAAATAATGTGTTTTAGCTGGTATTTTGCAGGTGCACTACCTCCTGGTCTAGACAGATTACATTTGAAAAGATGTATTGCAGTGTGTAAAAACTCTTTGTTATGGGTATAATACTGTTAGACTGTAATATTTTATCTTCTCTGAATTTTTATATAGTAGGAATTGTATATATTATATATGATATATAATAGGTTATTTTAGTTAGAGTGAAGGAAAAATGAATATTTAATGCAATGTGATAAATGCTATAGAGATGCTTTAATATATGGAGGGCCTCTTGAGTTACTGTAGAGAAGAACTGGTCTAGAAAAAACAAATGGACAGGAAGGGAGACTGTTTGGAGCCCTTTATTGATGAGGCTCAGAGGTAGGAAAGGAACTACTTTTCTTGCACAGACTTTGAGGGAAGAGTCTGCAAGGGGTTTGATTATGTTTTGTTAAGAAGGCATAAATAAAATATCTACCCCTTGCTGAAAACTGCTTCCCTGGATATCTTGAGAAATCCCTGGTGGAATTAACCCCATGGAGTGAACTGACCCAGCAAGAACAAAGGAGGAGGGTGCTCTAAAATAGGCCTAATCCTTTTCCACAGAGAGTTTATGGCTGATTTCTTTGATAGTTCCCAAGATAAGACAAACAACAACAAACAATATTATGAAGCAATATTGGTCATGTCTTCTGGTTAAGACACTGGACTGGGACTCAGGGGATCTGTTTCAATTCCTAGCTCTGCCCCAGACTTCTTGTGTGCCCTTGGGCAAATAATTTAATCTCATCCTGTCTTCCTTTTCCATCTGTAAAATGGGGATGATAATACTTCCTTACTTTTTCCTGGCTCAGCTACTTAGATGGTAAGGTCTTTGGAGTCACGGCTATCTCTTAATAGGCGTATGCACAATTCAAACACGGTGATGTCCCAATCTGCAAACAAGTGCAAACAAAATACAGCAGTGATCCTATCTTATTGCTGCTGTGACAGAGGGCTGGGAGTACTCTGATCACTGTGGCCTCAGTTAGTTTCCCTGGTGATGGCTGATGGAGGAAATAGAGAGGAATTAGCTAATCAGAATGGGAGGCTGGGGTGAATTAAGGATCTAATTGGCCCATCAGCTGACTAGCTTGTTAAAAGGTTGGAAGGAGGTGTTAGATGGGGGAGGGGGAATGAGTGAGTTATCTGTCCATCCTTACCAGTCTGGACTGAAGGATCTCCAAAGGAAGGGAGATATTGTTTCTTCTCAGAGTCCTGATGAACAGGGGTTGAAAGCAATAGAGTTGTAGGTATTTGAATTGTTGTATTGCGCTATACAGGTGTTGGTGGCAGAAACTTGAATAAAGTACCTGGACAGAATGATGAAACAAGAGAGTCTGAATGGTTTCTGGGTGATCTGAGATTGGAGGAGGGGAGTATGTCCTGCTATGCTATAAAACTAAGTCATTAAAAATAGTTTTTATCTACCTCAAGGAAGGAAGCTTTCACTGGGACAGTGTGAGAGGATTATTGTTTCAAAAACAGACAGCTACAGAAGGTTTGGAGATGAAAAAGCAGTGTTTGCAAAAGCTTTCTCGGAGTCAGATCATTCCTTTCGCGAAGTTGCTCTGAAGGACATTGTGTTCCTTGTTATTACATCTAGGAAAATATATTTCCCCTGTTACAGAGCTGTCATGAATCATGTGCAAGATACATGTGAAATGTTCTGTTGTTTGGCATGTGTTACTATCATGATGAAAGCCAGCGAAGGAGCTCATATTTCAGATCTCCTCATCTTTGTCTAGAAAACCCTTTGGCCTATAGCATCAATTTAGAGTTGCAAATCTTCACACTGGATTTCACTGAGACTAGTAGGTGGAGGAAGCATCACTGGTCCCTGTTCAACGCTAGTGTAACTCCTTTGCGATCAGTGGTACTGCACCAGGAGTGAGCTGAGCCCAATGACTGCTGAATGTACTAGCCTCAGCGAAATCGATTATGAAGGTTTGTAACTCTCTGCTAAATGTATGATAAAGGCAGTTTTCTAAGTAGAAATGAGGAAAATATGAGCCATCTTCCCCCTCTCCCTTCAAAGCCCCCCCCCAAATGAAAAACAACTTTTCTGTACAACTTTCAGATTTTCCTATCTCCCTTGTTCTGTTTTCATAGTCTTGTCTTTCTTTCCTTTCAAGTGTCTTCCTTCATTCATCTGTTCTGTTGTTTTTTTCATGCTTTGGCTCTCTTCCTTGCTCTCTTCTCTACGGGTCCTGTTTTGGTCTTTTGGCACCATAATTTCAATCCATGAGGTCCCTTTTAATTGCTGTTATGCACAAAGTCCCAGCAGCACTATGGACTCTGCCTTTCTGCAATCCTTTGCTAACCTAATTCAGTCCAAACATGTAGTGGAACCCACTCAGTCAACTCAGATGTAGCGAAACTCCACCTACATTTTAGTTCACTGAAAATTGCAATTCTGCTAATAAAACATTTCTGCTCACTGCTGTTTAATGAAAAAGGTGACTTCCCCACAGACCTGATCCAAGGTTAATTGAAGTCAATGCGGGTCATTAATCCTGTGCCCTCAATGTAATTTCAAAGATTCCCATTGACTGCAGTGGACTTTGGATCAGACCCTACAAAAGTGTTCCACTGTATTCGTAGCACTCCATCGTTACGTTAGAGGTTCCTCACAAGTCCATACCACATGGGGTCCTATTTCAGCAGAAATAATGAGGAGTCCTTGTGGCACCTTAGAGGCCCATGAAAGCTTATGCCCAAATAAATGTGTTCATCTCTAAGGTGCCACAAGAACTCCTCTTTGTTTTTGCTGATATAGACTAACACAGCTACCACTCTGAAACCTATTTCAGCAGAGACTCCCGTTAGGGTGTAGATGAAGATTTGGTTTAAGGTGTGTTGGTAAAACATGTTATTTTTTCTTTGTAGGTTTTCTGAGTTCTGATTATAGATTTGATCAGATTTGAATGTTTATGATATTTTCTGAAACAATGAATGTATTGATCTGCACCTGACTCACAGATGTGATTTTAAAAAATATTCTTAGAAGAAATCAGTCTGTGAATGATCACTGGCTAGAACTTTTGAGATTGCTTTTCAAAGTAACAAATCTGTTGCAAGATTAAGTGAGGCATTTGTTATTTTTCCGAATTAGGGGTTTCTGGAAAACTAAATGAAAGACAGAGGTTTTGCCAAAGATGTGTTTGCTTTTGTAAAGATAGTTATTGTACTCAACACTCTGCTTTTATTAAAATGAGGCATTTATCTGCTATGAAAATATATTAAAAGGATTCCTTTGTGCTATAAAAGCCCAGAGTTTAAATCTTGGGGTGGGCAGGGGGAATAATAATCAGTATTATGCAAAGAGATTTGGCTGCACGACTCCCATTGCAGCTAAATCTTTGCGTGCTGCTTTGAAAATTTACCTTGTTGTGTCTTGGAAGAGGCAGGTGTTTGTTGTTAGATGCTCCTAATGGCACACATACAGTTGCTTGGAAATATCGGGCTCTTGGTCGTGATCACAATGTTCTCTTTGCCAATGCAGACAGAATCAACAGTGTTTCCTTTATGGGTGTGCATGTGTGTGTGTGTGTGTGCACACGCATGGGGAGAGGAAGATGGGGAGGGTGGATGGGCTGTAAAATGAGATTTTTTGCAAGAATAAACCTATTGATTGAAGGAATTAAATGGTCCAAAGTAGCTGAAGGCTGGTTCAGGGTTATGATCTTATTCTAAATTCTTAATAGAACAAGAGGATCACATGCATACTTGCATACACCCTCTTCTCATCAAAATTAAATCTAAGTTTATTAACCTGTAAAACCACTTCTAAGAGACTAATGTACTGACAAGAACTTTGCTAATGCAACATTAAGTCTGAGGCTGCAAATCTATGAAAGCTAGAGAATTTAGAGTTAACGTTGTCATGACAATTTTAACTTCACCCCCTCCTTTCCTTGCATGTACACATCATCAAAAAGGGCAGAATTAAAGGGTAGAGTTAAGGTTGCCATAGGAACCTTAGCTGTGAAATCTGTGGCTTTTTGTGAGTTTAAATTTCAACCAACCATAAAGTTGCGTTAATGTAGTTCTTTTCCCAGAATGATGACTATTGTAATGTTTCTGCTACATGATCACTTAGTACATAATCACATTTCATTTTGTGATCATATGAACAAATTAAATATATAATCAAGAATAACCTACAAATCCCAGCATTCTTGTTGATATCAAGGATACATAAAACTCTAATTAAAACCTTAGGTAAATCTAATATAGCAGCTGTAGGAGCCTAAATAAAATGATAGAGCTTCATACTTAAGAAGCCATGCATAGACATGTCATCTGTGATAATGCAGAAAATGGACTACTGATACCATTACTCTAGATATAAAGGACTTGATTTAGATTTCACTCTAGTTTTATACTGAGTTAACTCCACTGAGCTAAATGGAGTTACAAGTGATTTACACATGTGTGTAAGAACATATTTAGGCCCAAGTACTATGTAACACATGTAAAAATTATTTTTTTTGAACAGCAAACATACATTAAATACAATAATGAATTTCTTCTCATTTACACTGGTACACTGGTGTAAATTAGGAGTAGCTCTGGTGCCATCAATGAATTTAAGAACAGTCATCCCAGATCAGGCTAGAAGTCCATCCAATTCTGTGACTGAGTGGTCAGTGCCAGATACAGAGCAATAGGCAAGAAACTACAGCGGACAACTATGGAATAATCTGCCCATAAAGATTTCTTCATAATCCTTGTGTTTCAGGGTAGATGACAACTAGCAGTTTATTCCGACTCTGCTACAAATCTGATATAAGAACTTTGCAATGATTGTATGTATATGATCTATTAACCATTTTAACTCTCTATTTCTTTTCTCTTAGCTAAAATCTAGAATTTTATTTTTATTAAAAGATTGGGAACAGTGTTATTGAGTAAGAACTAAGTTCTATAATGACCTGGCTATGTGGCTGGTCTCTTGAGATCAGAAGAACCTCTTGTTTGATGAAACTGGTTTTCAATAATCACTCATTATAAAGTCTAATGCCTGGGTGGTAAAATGAGTGCTGGAATGCCTGAGACTGCATTTTTGACTTCTTGTTAACCAGTGTGGTGAGACAGAAGTTTACTTTTCTTACTGGCTTGGTATATTTAATGGTAGAATAATCAACTGGGGTATGTCTGCCCTGTTTCTCAGCAGTTCATCCTAATCTGGCATCTTCAGCTGTGACCCACTGAGGCATGGTGGCAGCCTTAAGGGCTGCTATCCAGTAATTTGCTGAAATCTTGACTGTCTCCAAGGGAATGTTGAGATCACTGATTAAGTGTCACTAAGACAAGATTAAAATGAATTACAGAGATGTAAGCACTTCCTGCTCCTGGATGTTCTGATGGTATTTGGAAGGTGACCGTGTTAAAGCTGTAGGTGAGAGAATGAAATATAAATCTGGTTTTCTTCTGGCACTGGCAGCAAAGTGAGGTTGTGCCTTTAAATTTATTGCACATTTATGGTCTGATTATGTCTTTAAGGCACAGTCTCATCATATGGAGGGGTGCAGAAACCGCAGCACCAATTTAGCAGATTCAACCTCTTTGTAGAAACATGACTAGAGCATCTCCTGTTGGAGTCTTTGAAAGATTCAACATACTCTCCGTTTGCATCAGGAATGGTAAGGCCATGTTCATTTCCTCACCTGCCCTCTTTTGAGATGCTGATGCTGCTTTTTCAGCATCCTGAGTGCAAGGAATGTATTTTGTCTGGTCCTGAGCACACACCCTGCCTTGCATATCTGGCTCTTAGAACAGAAGAAGATGAACTGAAAATTTGTGGAGTTCAAGTTGTTGATGGCCGTGACACTTTGTACCTCAAAGCAGCACCCTGAAACTCATATTCACTATGGTGATATGATTCTGATATGTTTTGTCTAAAGTATGCCTTGTGAAGTATTATTTCAAAAGGCTTGACCTGTTGAACATTAACATCCTGTTGAATTGTATGTGCTATCATTTTATATGAGGTTGTAAAGTATTGCTGTATATATTACTGAAATATGTTGTGAGGTTGGGAACACCCACAGCCAGCCTTTCAGGTACAACAATGGAGTAGCCAGACAGAATTAATGGCTCATTTACACCCATCAAGAAGAGAAACTATTATCCTAGAGATTTTGTGGAGGAGGCTCGTATGCTATGGGGGTCCACCTCACAGTAAAGATATTTCTAGCAAGCTGGAAAAAAGTATAAAAGAGGGATGTGACATCACCACTTGGCCTGTCCCTCTTCCCCCAACTCAACACCTGGAGAGACATCTGAAGGACAAAGATTCTGAACTGGGGAAGAGAGGTCCCAGTCTGAAAAAGAATCCCAGTCTGTGTATTGAGGAAGGATCTGTGACCTATTTGTACCATCTGTCAGGGTGAGACACTGCTTGATTCAAGTCCTGTTTAGTTGTAGAACTCAGATTGCAAATTTATTTTTATTTCTTAAGTAACCAACTTTGATTTCTATACTTCTTACTTATAATCACTTAAAATCTATCTTTCTATACTTCCTGTTTTATATTTTACCTAAAACCGCATTTTGGTTGAAGTGCTTGGGAAATCTCAGCTCAGTTTACAAAGGCTAGTTTGTGTCCTCTCCACATTGAGGGAGGGGCAGACTGAGTAATGAACTTTACACTGGACAGGCTTCTGATCAGTGCAAGATGATACAGTTCTGGGGTGCAAGGCTGTGGAGCTGGGGAGAATTGGCTAGAGCCTCCGTATTGATGGTCATGAGTGTCTGAGAGATCATTCATGTAATTCAGCTGCGTGTGTCCCTGCCTGGGGATGTGTAAGTGTAGTGCCTGCGAGAGGTTTGTGGCTTGACACAGCAACACAGTGTGAGAGGGACACCTTACGTTGGTGGGACAGAGGGCTCAGCAGTCCCATAGTCCAGATTGCACCCAGGCAACCCCATCACAATGGGTTTGATGCCAGCTCTGTGAGTATCTCAGGAACAACTGAATAGCCAAAAGGAGGTGTAATCTAACAGGCAGACTCCAGCGATGGAATGATGAAGAAGTCTCAACTACAGGTCACTTCCCATCCCTTTCTTCAGGGCTGGTTTTATTTGTAAAAACAAAACCCATACCAGAACATAGCATCTTAGACCAGCTTCAGCCAGCAGGGAGGAGAGGACGTACCCTTCCCCTCTTCCTTTTAGAACTCTGCTAGTGCAGCCATGTGATGGGCAGAAGTCCAGTAACCACTTATGTGCTGGATGCCTGGACACCTTGCCACAGATGGACAGTAAGAAATGACTTTGCAAGCCTTTTGCTTGTGTCACTGCCATTGAAATCAAAGGACATTGAACGAGCTAAGGGCTTTCATGATTGGACTGGTACTCTGATATTTCTCACTTGTTGCTCTGCATCATATGATTCTATTAGAGCATGGAGTCAGGGGCTGTGTTATATCAGTGTCTTTTCTGATATAGATCCCGGTTCAGCCAAGTATTTAAACTTGTGAGTAGCTCTACTGAAGTGGAACTTATCACATGTTCTAAGTTAAGTGTGTGCTTAAATATCTGCCAGAATCAGGGCCTCGAGTTACCATGTTTACCTGATAATAACTTAAAACATAAAAGTTGTTTGTTAACTGCTATCAGTTTACATGTTGACTAGCCAAGCTCTGTTTATTGAGTAAAGGGAAGTGTATGGATTACAATTTGCAATATTGGTTTCTAGTGACTAGTTCACTAGATACAGCCTCCCAGTAGTCTCATTTATTTCTCAGCAGCATGAGAGTCTTGAGGAAAACATTGCAAAATATTCACAAGATAAACACTCTGTAGGTGGTGGCTGCACATTCAAAAGTGGTTTACTCAACAATAAAATCTTCACTTAGGCTTAATTACCATAAACACTTGGTGACGGAAGTACTTCAGAGTTCTGCACCACCCAAACAAAGGCTTTACAATCATTCACATTTACAATTCCCCTGAGGTCACCCAAAACTGTTCACAAGCTTCCAATAATTGAACAAGAGGCAAAACTAAAATTAATGAACAGCAGAGGTCAATAATACAAAAACATATTGTAAATTCCAGCTGAGGATAAGTGAAACATCTCTATTTACGTTGCTTCTCTCTGACCCACATGCACAGTATACAAAGATCATTGCAAAACTCCTCCCCCGTGGTGCATGGTACTGGGGTGCTTCTGAAGAAGCTGCACTGCCAGGTGTGGAGCAGATGTGTGGAGAAAATGGGTCTTTGCATGTCTCCCAAGCTCTATGAAAATCTTGTGAGATCTACTTGCTTGTTAGGAGCATGAACCTTTCTGAATATTTGGGCAAGGGAACCCTCACAGAACAGGACAGTTAGATAGAAACTCGGAGAAAGCTGGAGGGGGAAATATTTTCCCCTGAAGGAATTTCCTGAGGAAATGTGCCACTTATGCATGCTCATAGGCTTGGGCAGAGAATTAGCTTGTTTGGTGCTGTTGCTGCTTTTCTTAAAGTGGCAGTTCTTCTGGGAAAAGTCACTGTGCAAAAATAGCACCTCCTTACTCAGAGCTGTTCTTTACGTGCATTGTGAGTCAAGTCTACATAAATTAAGCATTGAAATACATTTGTATTGCTTATTCTTATTGCAGACCCATGAGAGCTGAGACAGTGAGCTGTGTTCTGTTCCTTTTTGTGCATAATCAACAGAATGTAAGTTCCAATGTGTTCCAGTTTCACAAACTCATGGAAGACAATAGGTAGCTTCTTTGTCACCTGAAGAAATAACTTGATCACCATGGATTCAAGAAGATGCAAAAGGCCTTAATTTGGTAAACAGAATGTTTTTCACTGAGGATAGAGCGCGATTCCCAGAGCCTTGGTTGAACTTTCAGGCTTGTAACTTGATATGAAAACTAGAGAGAGGTGTAAAATATGGAGTCCCACAAGACTTTTTAAAAGTCACTTTTGATCAGCTGGGAGGAATAATTTAATTAGAAAAATGTGAATGATAATTAATAGTCATGTAAGAACAACTTAATAGATGCCCCCAAAGCCACAACCGAACAACTGAGGCTTAGTGAGGAAGAGAAGGCATCTATAATACAGTATATAACAAATAGAAGAAAGGGAAAGTTCGTAGAAATGAACAAAAATCAGAAGCTAGAAATTGTAGAAAATTGATAAAGGGAGCAAAAGGACACAAGGAGAAATCTATGGCCAGCAGAGCAAAGGACAATAAGGTTTTAAAATGTATTAGGAAAAAAATTTTCTGACTGGTACTGGTCTGTTACTTGATGGCAATGGTATTATTACCAGGAATGCTACAGAAAAGGCATAGGTGTTCAATAAATATTTCTGTTCTGTATGTGGGGAGTGAGTCTCAGTTTTATGGTGGCGATAACATTCTTTCCATTCCACTAGTGTCTCTGGAGGATGTTAAAGAGAAGCAACTAAAGTCAGACAGTTTTAAATCAGGCAGTCCAGATAACTTGCATGCAAGAGTTTTAAAAGAGATGGCTGATGAGCTGTCTGGACCATTAATGTTGATTTTTTTCTAATAGGTCTTGCAGCAGTAGGGAAGTTTCTGAAGACTGGAAGATAGTTTTAGCCAATTTATCATAAAGAACAGAATAATCAGACACATAGATGAGCACAGTATGTTGGGGGAAGAGTCAATGTGGATTTTGTAAAGGAAACTTTTGCCTCACCAATCCATTAGAATTCTTTGAAGGTGGCAACAAACACATCGACAAGGGTGATCCAGTTCATATAGCATACTTGGACTTTGAGGGAGCCTTTGACATAGTCCCTCGCCAAAGGCTCTTAAGCAAAGTAAGCAATCATGGGATGAGAGGGAAGGTCCTTTCATGGATCAATAACAGGTTGAAAGATAGGAAACGAAGGGTAAGAATAAATAGTTTTCAACATGGAGAGAGGTAAGTAGTGGGATCCTCCAAGGATCTGTACTGGGACCAATGCTGTTCAACATATTCATAAATGATCTGGTAAAAAGGGTAAACAACTTGCAGATGATACAGAATTACTCAACATAGCTAAATTCAGTACTGACTATGAAGAGTTCTAAAGGGATCTCACAAAACTGGGTGTCCGGGCAAGAAAATGGCAGATGAAATTCAGTGTTTGAAAATGCAAAGTAATGCACATTGGAAAACATAATCTCAACTATACCAACAAAATGATAGAGTCTAAATTAGCTGTTACCACACAGGAAAGAGATCTTGGAAAAAATGATCTGGGAAACGACAGGCCTGTTAGTTTGAATTCAATTGTATGCAAGGACGTGGAACAAAGTTTGATAGGGAAAATAGTTAAGGACTTAGAGGTGAATGGTAATTAGGATAAAATACAACATGATTTTACAAAACATAGTGTGTGCCAAACCAATTTGATCTTTTTTTTAAGAAGAGAACTGATTTTTTTAGATAAAGGAAAAATAGAGTGGATCTAATGTATCTGGATGTCAATAAAGCATTTGATACAGTTCCACTCTGTATTTCAAGCAAGGTATTTCCAGTAGAGAGAGAGAATTGTTATTACCATTATTCAAAGCACTAGTGAGACCTCATCTGGATTACTGTGTGCAATTCTGGTCTCCCAAATGTAAGAAAAATACATTCAAAGTGGAACAGGTGCAGAGAAGGGCTACAAGGATGATCAGAGGAATGGAGATCCTAAGTGGCGGTGCTGGGGCTATATCCACCCCAAAATTTGCCTTAGCCCCTCATAACAGAAAGGTCAAAAGTTATGCAGAAATAAGGGTGGCATGGTATAGTATTGCCACCCTTACTTCTGCGCTGGGCACCTGTCCAGCAGCTGCCACTCTCTGGCTTCCGAGCTCTGAATGTTGACAATGGCCAGGGCTGCCCGTAGGAAAGGTGGCACCCTGGATGAATGGGAGCAGAGGGCAGATCCCCTACAGTGACCCCTCCCCCCAGTGCCTGGGGCATGATGAGGGCAGAAAGTGGGTGGCAGGGTGCGGGGTGTGGAGCCCTCCCTGGGGAGGGTCCCAGAAGTGGGTCTGACCTGGCCATGGGAGTAGCCTATGCAGGAGAAGAGGAAATCCTGTCCCTCCCCAGCCAGGCTGGGAGTAGCATCTGGAGACCAGTGCATGATAGAAGCCCTGGTCTAGTGCTTGGTGGGCCAAAGGGATGGTGAAATTCTTTGCAAAATCAGATGCTCAAGCATCTTAAAGCAGATGCGCAGAAGTGAATTTGGTCTGTAGCTCAAAGGCAAGTGTGGATCTTTCCCAGGTTTCAGCAAGGCAATGACCTTTGCTTGGGGCCAGATTCTGGGCTGTCTGAATTCTTGCAGAACTCTTTTGAAAAACTGAACAAGCCATTCCTGAGCGTGGGGACACAGATGTTTCATGAATTCAGGTGCAATTCTCTCACACCCGGGAGCTGTACTGCTTTTTAAATCATTCAGGACTTTATCCAGTTCCAAACTAGTGAATGGTTTCATTTGATTATCGGCAGGATTACGCCACAGGAAATGCCACCACTCATCATATACCTGTCATTTGACAACATTCTCAACAGGAGTTTTGGCAACCTTCAGCAGATTACTGGCAATCTGATTTGGAGCAATTGCTGGCCTGCTTCATTTACATGGACATTGAGGTGCACCTAGTCAATGAATGAGTGGGGTCACCCAATGCAATTAATAGGCAGCAGGTTTCATTTAAATATAAGGAAGTATTTCTTCACGCAATACAGAGTCAGCCTGCGAAATTTATTGCCAGGGTATGTTGTGAAGGCCAAAAAGAATTAAATCTGTTCATGGAGAACAGGTCCTTCAATGGCTGTCAGCCAAGATGGTCAAGGATGCAATCCTAGGTATCCCGAACTCACTGAGGGTCAGAAGTTCAGACTGGATGGCACGGGATGGATCACTTGATAAGCGTCCTGTTCTGTTGATTCCCTCCGAAGCATATACCACCACCACTATCAGAAGACTGGCTACTTTGTTAGATGGATCATTAGTCTGACCCAGCAGGGCCATTTTTATGCCATAACACAGCTAATGTGCCAATTTTTCAAAAGGGTAAACAGGATGACCCAGGCCTGTTGTCTTGACAGTGATCCCAGGCAAGATAATGCAGTCACTGATATGGAATTCCTATTAATAAAGAGTTAAAGGAGGGTCATTAATGCAAAACATTGCTTAGGCTTAGGGAAAATAGATTCTGTCAAACTCACTTGATATTTTTTCTACGAATTTACAAGTTTGGTTGATAAAGCTAATAGCATTGACATACTACACTCAGCCTTCTGTAAGGTGTTTGACTTTGTATTGCACAGCACTTTGATTAAAAAACCTGAAGAATATAAAATTAACATGGCACACATTAAATGGATTAAAAGCTGGCTAAGTGATAAGTCTAAAAATTAATTGCAAACAGGGAATTGTCATTGAGCGTGTGTGTTTCCAGTTGGATCTCACTGGGATCTGTTCTTGTCCCTGCACCATTTAACATTTTTATTAATGACCATGAAGAAAACCTAAAATCATCATGATCAAGTTTGCAGATGATCCTAATTGGGGGCATAGTAAATAATGAAGAGGTTATTTTACCTTTGAATTTGCACTGGTGCAGTCACTGCTGGAATACTGTCTTGAATTCTGGTTCCCACAATTCAAAAAGGATGTTGATTAAATTGGAAAGAGTTCAGAGAAGAACCATGAGAATGACTAAAGGATTAGAAAACATGCTTTACAGTGATAGACACAAGGAGCTCAATCTACTTATCTTAACAACGAGAAGGTTAGGGAGTTACTTATAGACTGTAATCAAGTATTTACATAGAACAATATTGAATAATGCCTTCTGTCTTGCAGAGGAAAGGTATAACCTAATCCTATGTTTGGAAGTTGAAGCTAGACATATTCAAGCTGGAAATAAGGTATAGATTAGAAACAGTGAGAGTAATTAACCATTGGAAAATTTACCAAGGGTTGTGGTGATTTCTCCATCCCTGACAATTTTTAAATCAAGATTGGATGATTTTCTAAAAGCTGTGCTCTAGTTTTTGGCTAGTTGTATGACTTGTGTTACACAGGAAGTCAGACTAGATGATTACAGTGGTCTTTTCTGGCCTTGGAATCTATGAGCTGCTCTTGAAATGACTGTGAAAAGAAGAAGTGATGTCTGAAGTCTCACACTGACAGGCACAACAGAGGCTGACACAGAGATTGGTAGAAGCACTTAATCTGGACATGGGAAATTGCACCTGTTAGTTTCTTGAGTTATGCAGCCTAACTGCACCTCAGCTCTCTAATGTATTCTGTAGAGACTATCTTTAGGGTGAAAGACTGCTTCAGTCTCCAAGCTTTTTTACACTGTAGTCTCTGCTGAAATTACCTTCTAGTGCCAGCTGAGGTGGACATGTCCACTGGGCAATGGAATGAAACCAGTCATTAAATGCTAAGGACTTCTTGTTACTAATGATCTGATCAAGATTTGCCCCAGTGACCTATGGTTGAAAGAGCTCATATATCATCCCCATTATGAATATACTGTGCCTGAGACTAATTTAGAATACCAGAAAGACTTTACAAGAACTAGTGAGTCACTTAGTTCTCATGCATTAAAATAACAGGATTTTTCTTAAAACCAGGAAATTGTGACTTGTGGTTGAAATGTTCAAATATGGCTGCCTAAAAATAGGCTCCTAAATCCGTATTTAAGCACCTAAATAAGAATGGCCTGAATTTCAGAGGCGCTGAGCCCCCACCATTCCTAATGAGTCAAAGGAGGCTGCTGATGCTCAAAACCTTTGAAAATCAGACCATTCTTGTTCAAATGCCTAAATTCGAATTTAGGAGCCTGACTTCAGACTCCCAGGTTGGGATTTTCAGATGTGTCCAGGTAATTCAAGAGCACAAATTGCTCTTGAAAATCCCACCCCAGGAGCTGAAAATTGGGGTCCATGTTTCCAATTTCAGACTACATTCGGCACAGGGAGCACTGGATTGAAGGAAAGTTTTGCCTGAGTAAAGAATGAATAGGTCCTTGAATCATTAATTTATTCCATTGCACCTCTGTTTTGCTTGTTCTAAGAGTTGGCTATCAGCACATATAGATGTGGCTGCAGTTCCTGGACACAATTGCCTAAGGATTGTGAAATTTTAATGTGAACTCCATATTTCCCTGCTTTAATTAAGACCATTAATATCTATTTTAGGTTCTTATAGACCCTTATCGCATAATCAGAGTGATTCACAAGTGTTGATATAACTGTTCTCAGAACACTCTTGTGAGATAAGTACTTATTCCCATTTTACAGATAGGAAGCTCAGGACCAGAGAGACCAAGGGCTTGTCTACAAAAGGTGGGTCTACTAGTTACAGAATACTTAGTGCACACTGGCTACTCCATAATAACCCTCTGCATGGATATGCTTATTTTACTCAGAGTGCTTTGTGCAATTTGGCACTCTTCATGCAGAATAAGCTAGGGTGTGAACTTAAAGAGCCCTAGCTACTCTTCACTAAACTTCCCTTCCATGACTTGCCCAGGCTCATCTAGGGAACTGAACCCCAGTCTCCCAAGTTGTGGGTTAGACCATCCTTCCCCTCTCATGCTACTTTGAAACAATTTTCTTCTTTAACCAGAATAATAAACTGTAATGAGACTGTCGCTCAGCTATTAGCAAAGCTACATTGTGAATCTGGCTAATTTAACACAATAATCAAAGCAATTCTCTAATGCTGGTTTTTGCATCATGGGCTGGTCATGATGTTTTACGCATTTAATTCTCGTCTTTTAAAAAGCCCCACATTGGCACTTTGATATAGGCAACAAATAAATTAAAGCTTCAGCGATTAAGCATGTACATATCTCTGCTTTTTAATTTTGTACAAATGCAGACCAAATATTGTGACTGAGATTGCTAAATTATGGTATCAGGGTTTAATGAGATGTAATTACAGGTCCAAAAATACTTTGTATGTGAAAGAAAAAGCTTACTGTACACTATTAAAGTGTTTTATGTCCAGATATGCCTGAGACAACACATTATGGGAACTGAATAAGCATAACTGTCCAAGAAGACATAATTGAAAACAATCCTTTAGATGTCAAAATAAAACCATATATCCTGTGATTCTGTCAGTGGTTATTAAATATCTTTGCTACTGTAGACAAGCTTTCTTAGTGGCTCATAACTTGTTGCTAGGCACACAATACGTATAGTCTGTAAGATAAGACCTTTGTTTCAGTAGGTGTCAGCATGGGCACTGCACAGTCCTATTAGCACTAAAGGGCAAAATCTGTTGGCAGTGCCCATCCCGAGTAACTGGGCTGAGTGCTGATCTCTGAGGGAGCATGACAGGAAAATTATCCCTCCCAGACCTCCTAGCCAGTCTATCTAGGCATTTGTGCTGGACCCATCACAATGGAATTTCAGCAGATTTGTTCTGCTGTGGCTGCTCCACCCTCAGGACTGAGGTGGTTTCTGTGGTCCTTGCTTTCCTGATGCTTGGAACTTGGAGGGCTTGAGTAATGCAGGCCAGGAGAGAGCAGAAGTACAGCTAGCCCAGGCTGTGTAAATCCCCATGGCATTCAGAGAGGTCTGTACTTGGCACAGCTACCCCTTGCAACTATGGCTACACTATTTTTAGTGTGCCAGCTCAATCAGATCAAGCGTGACTACATCTATATGAGCTGGGAATCACATCCTCCGCTTCAAGTGGAGGCATACCCTTGGAGATTAAGAGTGATTAATAGCAGGCAGCTGGGGTGGTGGTCTGTTGTGAGCTCAGTGCTACATCTGCACAATTGATTGCAGAACCAGAGCCTAGGTGAAGTAACAAGATTAAAGAGGCCCAGTGGATGGATTGCTACAAGGATTCTGTACACTTACTTTGACAGCTGCAGGTGAGTTTTAAGTATTTGTGGTACTTCATAACAGTATTGTGGAAATAAACGGAGTAGTAAGACATCAGTTCAAGCCTCTGCCATTTAATCTGCGTTGAGATGGGAGAGACTGACTGCTTTGTGAGTAGACAGTGGAGGCAAGGATGCCCAACCTTTTCCTGTAAGCCACCCCCTCCCTGTAACCAGTAATGGAATCTACCCATGGCCCCCCTCCATTACTGCACAGCCAGGGCTTCCTCAGCAGAGGAGCTTGGGCTGAAGGCAGAGCTAGGGGCAGAACTGGGGATGGAGGAGGAGCTGGGGCTAGAGGTGGAGCTGGCCTGGGGTTAGAGAGGGCATGAGGGCAAAGGTGGGCTGGGGGCAGAGCAGGGCTGGGTGGTGCTCCCTCCCTGCTCCTTGTGGGGACTGGCTTGGGCCCCACCATGTGCCCCCCTGAATGTGCCTCTGTGTCCCCTCTAGGGAGGGTGTGCCCCACAGTTTGGGGATCACTAGTGTAGGGAATAAATTTACCAATGTTTTACCACACAAGGGCAAGAATCTTAGCTGCATCTAATCCAGAGGTGGGCAAACTACAGCCCATGGTGTAGGTGTCAGCATGGGACAGGGAGCAGGGGTGGTTGGATAGGGGGTGGAGTCCTGGGGGATTAGGGGTGAGGAGTGTGTGTGTGGGGGCAGTTAGAGTTGGGGGATTCTGGGAGAGGACAGTCAGGTGATGGAGCTGAGGGTTGGATGGGTCGGAGGTTCTGAGTGGGGCAGTCAGGGGGCAGATAGGGGGCAGGTTCCAGGCTGATTGGAGAGGCACAGCCTTCCCTACCCAGCCCTCCATACAGTTTTGCAACCCCGATGTGGCCCTCAGGCCAAAAAGTTTGCCCACCTCTGATCTTATCAATGCTGGGCAAAGTGGCACAAACAAGCACCTTTTCTGTCCCTTGAACTTGGGGCAGTTCTGTGCCTGTATAGGGACTCTGGTGCCTCCGGTAGGTGGCACAGTGGGGGTTCGAGGTTAAAGCAGGCTCCCTACTTGCCCTGGTTCCATGCAGCTTGCAGAAGCAAATGCCAGGTCCCTGCGGCCCCTAGGTGCATGGGCGACCAGGGAAGCTCCATGTTCTTCCCCTGCCCAAGTGCTGTCTCCGCTGCTCCCATTGGCTGAGAACCACAACCAATGGGAACTGTGGGGGTGGTGCTTACATGTGCGAGGGCAGCGCACAGAGCGTCCCAGCTGCCCACTTGCCTAGCTCCCATTTCCTGGGAGCTGTGGCAAGCGCTGCCAGGACCTTGTACCCTGATCCCCGCTCAACTCCATCCCAGAGTTCATACCACACCCACACCCCAATCCCCTGCCCCAGCCCTGAGTCCCTTTCTGCACCCCAAACCCCTCATCCCCAGCCCCACCCCAGAGCCCTCACCTGCAGCCAGAGCAATCTCCCCTCCTACACCCCAAGCCCTTGCCCAGTCCAGAGTGCACCCAAATTCCCCCCCACCCCCGAGCCCTCTGATTGCAGGGTAGACAGGCACTAGTGCCACTGACTTGCAATGAGACTTGTACTTCTAACTCACTTAGACCAACTGAAATTCCCACTCTAAGGGTACGTCTACAGTATGAAATTAGGTTGCATTTATAGCGGTCGATTATTCGGAAGAGATTTCATACAGTCGATTGTGTGTGCCCCCACTAAGTGCATTAAGTTGGCAGAGTGTCTCCACAGTACTGTGGCTAGCATCAACTCTCTGAGTGGTGCACTGAGGGTAGCTATCCCACAATTCCCACACTCTCTGCCACCCATTGGAATTCTGGGTTAAGCTCCCAATGCCTGATGGAGCAAAAAAATTGTCACAGGTGGTTTTGGGTATATCTCGTCAGTTGTCCCTCCCTCCATGAAAGCAACGGCAGACAATCGTTTTGTGCCTTTTTTCCTGGGTTAGCTGTGCAGACACCCTACCACAGCGAGTATGGAGCCTCCTCAGCTCACCGTCAATGCTACTGTTGTGGGCAACTCTGCTCTCCTGTGAACTGGAGGCTTCTGCCTCCAGCTGTTCTCCCAGCCAGCAGCATTGTACAGTCACACCTACCCCAGCCTACCCCTTACTCCCATGGCTCATGAAGACTGGACAGTAGAAAGGAGCATTTCAACTATAGGCTGAGCAATTGCAGCATGGTGGTAGAATGTGCCTGTGGATGTTTAATAGCTCACTGGCATCATCGGTCAGACCTCAGCGCAACCAGCATTCTCATTGTTATTGCTGCTTGCTGTGTGCTCCATAATATCCATTAAAGTAAGGGGGAGATGTTTATGGCGAGGTGGGAGGTTGAGGCAAATCGCATGGCATCCAATTTTGAGCAGCCAGACACCAGTGACTAGAACACCACAGCAAAGCGTGCTGCGCATCAGAGAGGCTTTGAAAACCAGTTTGATGACTGGCCCGGCTATGGTGTGACAATCTCTGTGTTTCTCCTTGATGCACACTCGCCCCCTTTGTTGATTTTAATTCCCTGTAAGCCAACTACCCTCCCCCCTTCGAAATAAAGTATCTATTGTTTTGAACCATGCATACTTTTTTATTAATTAAAAAAATGAGATAACAGAGCAGGTAGCCTGGGTAGGGAGGGAGAGGGACAAGGCCACTTGTAGCCACACTAAAAATCAAACTGTTTGACTGACAGCCTTCTGTTGCTTGGGCCATCCTCTGGAGTGGAGTGGCTGGGTACCTGGAGTCTCTCCCGTTCTATGGGTGAGGAGGCTATAGAACATGGGAAGGAGGGTAGATGGTTATACAGAGGATGCAGCGGGGGTCTGTGCTCTTGTTGGCTTTCCTGCAGCTTCAACAGACACTTCATCGTGTTCATGTGCTCCCTCATTAGCCTCAGCATCGTGTCCTGCCTCTGTTCTTTATGCTCACTTAATTCTTTCCTGGCATCTGCCACTGAATGCCTTCATGCATTAAGCTGTGCCCTATCAGTGCATAAAGACTGTGTGAACTCAGAAAACATGTCATCGCGAATGTGTGTGCATTTTTTTTGCCCTCTATTCTGGGATAACCTCAGGGATGGAGATGATGGGGTGGGGGGAACGTAGAAACATTCTATGATCTACGATTCTCGGGGGAACTGCATGGTCACCTGTGCTGCTGAATGCTGCTAAGTTCGTCACGCTGATCAAACAAGAAATGAAATTTCCAGGGGCTTTTCCCATGTACCTGGCTAGTGCATCGGAGTTGAAAGTGCTGTCCAGAGTGGTCACAACGGAGCATTCTGGGATAGCTTCCGGAGGCCAATAACATCGAATTGCATCCACAGTACCTTAAATTTGACCCAGCAATGCCGGTTTTAGAGCTATGCCCATTGTCAAGGCGGAGTATAGAATTGAACTTTAAGAGGCCTTTAAGTCGACAAAATGGTGTTGGTTGTGTGGACGGATTGAGTTTTAATTCGACATAACATGGCTAAATTTGATCTAATCGTGTACTGTAGACCAGGCCTAAGTAACTAATCCTCAAACCCGTTCTCTGTTGTAGGTAGATAAGATCATTCTACAAAGAGGAAACAGAGGCCAAGAGAGACTAATTCTGCAGCAATGGTGCTCAAATTCTAGCCCATCTCAGAATGGATGGGGCAGCTTTTCCTGAGTCTCTAGATCACATGAGCCTTAAATCCAAAAACATCATTTTCGGTGCCTCAGGTTCTGGAATGGGACAGCGTCCCCAGTCTTCTGACTAAGTAGGTTACAAGTAGGGAAGAGAAACGGTGCTGATTGTTTTGAGGAAGCTTGAATGTTGTAATTGTCCAGAAAGCTTAAAAGATTTAGAGAGACAAGGTGAGTGAGGTAATATCTTTTAGTGGTCCAATAAAAGATATTACATCATCCATCTTGTCTCTCCAATATCTTGGGATCAACCCGGCTTCAACAACACTGCATAAAAGATTCAGGGTAGTTTTTCCTTCTCAGTTACATGACCTCCTCACCTGAATGTTCTCCTGGATTAATTGGCTGGGTGTCTGAACTGACTTTTCTGTACCACACTTTCACTCTCTGATCTACTAAAGCCAAGTGGTCAAGACAGTGTTAACTGGGGGCATTGGTCCCTGGGGATTAATAGCCATGGGCTGTTGAGAGTTTCCATTAATCCTACAGGACTACTTGGAAAAATATTTTTATTCCAGGGAACATTGCTGTGAACACAATAAAATGCCAATTTCCAAGTAACAAGGAAATCAAGACCTTTTTCTCATCACCATGCTCTGGCTCCCTCTCCTGAAGACCTGTTTGGTCACCCACCATCTTCTATAGATCCTGCAAAGGCCAGTCACAAAAGCAGTCCCTGCAAGTGGGGATTGCTTGACTTCTAATCCTGGTGAGCAAATTCCCACAAAGGCCTTGGTCATGGCCCTCCCCCACTTTTTTGCTAAACTGCCGCAAGAGTGTCTCCTACTGGATAAAAGGCAAAGCTGTAGGAAAAGGTACCTCCTGCACCTGGTTCTGGTCTGACCTCTCAGGGGTCCTAGGCTCTCATCCTCTCTCTGGGCATGGGGTTGAAAATGCAGCAGCAGCTCATTCTTATCCCCTGATCTTGTCTCCTGGAAGGAGGTGGGGATCTTGGAAGGCAGACCCAGGCACCAGTGGGATATTTCTGATATCCACACCAAAGTAGTTAAGTCTCTGGTCATTTAAGTTTCAGATTCTACAACCTATTTAAATCAATGGAGTCCCTTCATGCCTCTCTTGGGTCTAGCGTTTTGGGCTCTCTCTCTGTAAACTCAAGGGTTTTGTCTAGCCTAGAATCAGAGGGGTATCCGTGTTAGTCTGGAATTGCAGAAGTGACAAAGAGTCCTGTGGCACCTTAAAGACTAACTAAAATTTTTTTAGAGCATAAGCTTTCGTGGGCTAATACCCACTTCGTTGGAT